>CM049317.1:36486900-36669400 GCA_026874595.1 Sipunculus nudus | reverse complement strand
TTTTATCTGCATCGTAGTTTGATACTCACCATGAGGTGAACACTCCTTTATAAGTGTTTATCTGGTATCATAATTAGTGTGATTTTGATACAGATCCAATTTTTCGGGCCATTTTACTTGGTATTGAGGTATGACCGGGTTGACACCAGTAACTGACACGCTGAATTTTGTTATCCGTCCCTTGTTCTTTAACTAGCTGGTGTTGTAGCCGGCGGCCGTTAAGCAGGGCTTTGGCTGCTTAATTGGGCGTAGCTTCTGAGGCTAGTGAGGGTTGTTGTTCAGGACTTGTTTTTCTGACACTTGTTTCGTTGTTCGATTGAATAGGCGAGTCATTTTTTGTTTTGTTATCGTGTATTTCCGTCAATTTTTTTTTCATTTTACGGGTTTTTGAGGGTGCACGTGTTTAAAGGGTTTAAGTGAGGTTAAGGGCCAGTACTAATTCTTTAGCTAGCTTAGGTCCTGCTTGTTCCATGGCCTCGTCGAAGAGAACTGAATTTGGGGTTCTCAGTTGTAAAATGATGGTTTGAAACCATATGAACTGCATCAACAACAAACTGTTGAACTGTTGTGAAAAGCTTGCACACCAATATTCAAATTTGTGGAAGTCCGAAGACCATCATATCGAACATTCCTTATAAATGAGCATGTAATTCAAAAGTTTAAATAACTACATATTTGCTGACCAGCAAAATGATTTCATCCTCGTAATGCTCGTAAAGTGATGATAATTATCGTACGTTGGGTGTGATTAGCATTTTCATTTTACCATAATGAAATGTTATCTTGTTATCCGCGTTCTATTCCAAATTTAAAGTTTGTTGTTTATTGTTTTATGTGCAAAAGTAAATTTTGAAACAAAACAACAGACCTATAACTGTATTTATGAGTTTCTTAAGGTTTATAGCATAATATGTCCCAACCATAGTAAAACAAATTATTAGGAAGTAACTTAATGCGCCTATCTTTCGCGCCTAATAAAGTGATTCGGTTTATGTGTTCATGGGGTTTAAGTGAGCTTTGGGGCCAGTACGAATTCTTTGGTTAGCTTAGGTCCTGCTTCTCCTATGGCTTCGTCGAAGATAACTATGTTTGTGGTTTTCAGTTGTAAAATGATGGTTTAAAACCATATGAACTGCATCAACAACAAACTGTTGAGTTGCAAGTTATCATGTGGATAGATCTGGTTTGCTTTCGCCTTACTGTTTTTGCAGCATTATTAACATTAAGTGAATATTATTTTGTGATATGCTTAGATCCTTTCTATTTGCTTATATCCTAACGCTCTCTATATAATTAATGTCATAGTTGTTATTTATTGTTATTTTTATTACTTTTAAATGTTGTCTTTTTCGTTGAATTTTCTTGATTTCGATGAAAATTTAGCTTTATGTAATCTTGATTTACTTAGATCCTAGAATTAAAATGAATTGTATTTCAGCTTCAGTTGATTTTTATTTCAGTTCGGGTAACTTGGTATATTATTTTAGTTTTTAATGTAAAATTAAGCAAAAGTTTAAATTCTAGTTAAAGCTTAGATAAAAGGATAATAAAGACTTTTGAATAGGGGCTGTTGTGGGATGTTAAACTATTGTAATGTCTTACCGAGGTCGATATTCTCCGCCTGTCTGTGTTTGTGGTGTGTTAAAAACGTCCATCTAGACCATTTAATGTACATCTTATGAGTACGTTTAACTTGTTGCGGAAGGTCAGATCTTGGTGTCAGTGGAGGACCTGATCCCCCGATCTTGTTCTTCCGATTTGTCAGCTTCTTTTCAGTTGGATAAATTGTTTATCCGTGAGGTTAGTCGTTGTCTGCATGCGGTGAAGAAGAAAAATAACGTTATTTCTACACCTAGCACCAAGGTACTGACTCCAGCCACCCCCCCCCCCCCCACACACACACACGCCTCTCGCTTTGCCCGCGATACAGATTGCCTATTTACAACTCCATTCCATCATGGGTACCATTTTGATGAATATTTATGTAATCCGGCACAACTCACCATATATATATTTTTTTGCCAGATTCCAATGCAGCCTTAAACTGTTGGACCGAATACTTCAGTGACGATGTTCTACGCTGGTTATAGTTTCATGTTCCCCATTTTGTACTTTTGTGATATCTGTAGAGAGGCCTATCATGATCTTTTATCTTTTAGGTGGTTGCTCTGTGAATAACTAACTGGGTGGCCATTATTGGAAGTGCGTGAAAATATGTTGTTAAAACGAATTAGAACTGTAACTTAACTAAAATCATATATTAAAGGTTTATTTTTCAAGATGAAACATTGATTACTTTGTTATACTAGTTACTTTAGGGCCGAATGGGGTACTGAGAGGTGTCTATCCACAACCCTTGCAGTAAGGCCGCATTGGTTGAGACACGGGGAAGGTCTTCAGGGTCACCACTATAAATAAAAAATGCTTACATTCTCCATGGTACCCAACAGATATTGGGTGATTACTTTAGGAATGTAATCGATTTCGATTAGGATTACATAGGCAAAGTAATTGATTACGATTACGATTACTTCAAAGGGTGATCATGAATGCAACCATGTTTACAAACCTGAATTTTGTCAAAAAAAGTGAAGAGAAAACACAAGATTTTCACACTGTAAACGTTATGAATATCAAATTATCAATATACAAAGACCATAAAATGAACAGTGATCCTGCCAAATTCGAAGTTGAAAAATGCATAAAAATGTGCATAAAAATAAATCAAATAATATGACAAAAAATAAAGATCAATCAATTACAAAAAGCAACAGTTTTTTTACGTTCATCTGTGAGGCAGCAGCGGTAAGGCCAGAAAACTTTGCCATATACACTAAACAATCTCTCCATGGGGGCTGATGTGGCAGGAACAGTCAAAAACTTGCTAGCAAATAGTGACAGCAGTGAGAATGTTTACATTCACTTAATTGAGCTTCCATCAGATACATAATCTGTCACTGATTCATTTGATGGCTGAAAACAGAGTTCAGATAAAGATTCTTTTGATGTTTTTAATCACTAGTAATCATGAGTAATCATAAAGAAACATTAATTCTAGCTATTAAAACTTGAAATATGAAAAAAAAAACAATGCAATCAATTAAAATCACCATGATAACGATAACATTGGCAAATTATTTGATTACGATTACGATTACATTGCTGGAAAGAAATAAATTTAATCGATTACGATTACGATTGCAATGGATAACTGATTACAATTACCCCATGTTTGGTATCCAAGTTTTCTAAAGTCTTGAAAACCTGGAATAAATAATGTTTGACGTATATATCAATAAAAGATGGTACATTGCCAACTGTTAAACAACAAAAAAATTAATTCCGGCTAAGAAGCCGCAAGTATCATGTCATATAGTCCATGGGCTAGGAGGGGTCACCGTGCATCCCCTGTGGGATTTTATAACATAGGTATTGTTATATCCCCAATTAATGAATTGGGATGTTAACATTGATTATTTTGGGATACACTACCCTTTTAGGCAATTTAAAGACAAGCGCGTCTTACGCACTTCACCCGCGGAAAGGTAGCCTTGATAAGGGGGTAATGGTATGTAAATGTTTATAGCTCGCTTAACATTTGACATATTCACTTCAATTAAACTGCATTGTGTTTGCAAATAGTCGGGAAAAGTCACTGATAACAAATGTGTTATGACTTTCCGTTGATTAAGCAATTAATCACTATACTGATGAAATATCCAAAAACAAAATTGAATTTAATAGCCTTTTCTTTCATTTTTCCCAACAGTAGTTTATTTTCGAGATGATGTTGCATTTCTAAATATTCTAGTGCATGAATACATAAGTTCCTGATGTTCTTACAAATTATGTTGATAAAATAATGAATATTTGACCATATAATACACCTGCAATGAATGACCCATTGTTAATTCTATTTGATGATATCCCTTGTTTATAAGACGGATGTGGCGTTCCATGTTCCCTCTCCAGGTTCTCAAGGTCAGAACTTATCTCGGAACTGCAAAAGGACCCTTATATTTCATGTTTGTTCCCCAGGGCAGTTTCTAAAGATAAGCTGTCACAGAACCCAGTTTGTTTCTATGTCAAAAATGGAGTGCTTATGCGTAAATGACGACCACCGGATGTATGCGCTGATGATGAGTGGGCCATCAAACATCAAATAGTAATGCCCAAAAGTTTTCGCAGTGAAGTTCTAAGCATGGCACATGAGGCTCTTTTGTCTGGGCATTTATGTATAAATAAAACTTATCAGAAAGTTAGTACACACTTTTATTGGCCTAACCTCAGGAAAGATGTTGTACAATGTTGTAAATCATGCCATACATGCCAAATGGTAAGCCTAATCAGAATCCCCCTACTTAGGCCTATTCCTGCTTTCGAGGAACCATTTAGTAGGATTATTGTTGACTGTGTTGGACCACTGCCCAAAACAAAATCTTGACATGAATACTTGCTGACAATTATGTGCGCATCTACCAGGTTCCCTGAGGCAATACCATTGCGCAAAATTAATGCCAAAAGTGTTGTCAAAGCTCTGACCAGGTTTTTACAACATTTGGATTACCAAAATCCTTCCAGTCTGACAAAGGGTCTATTTTATATCTGGCTCATTCCAACAAGTTATGCTTGAGCTCGGTATAAAACAGTTCACCTCTTCGCCATACCATCCTGAAAGTCAGGACGCCTTCGACCGTTTTCCCCAGACATTAAAAAAACATGATCAGGACTTATTGCTATGACACAGAAAAAGACTGGGATGAAGAAATCCACCTATTGCTGTTTGCTGTCAAAGAATCCTTTCAAGAGTCCTTAAGTTTCAGTCTCCTTTGACTAGTTTTTGGACACTCCGTTCGAGGTCCATTAAAACTGCTTAAAGAAAAACTCTTGTGTGAAAATCCTTATTCTCTTAGTTTACTGCAGTATGTCTCAGACTTTCGCACTTAACTACACAGTGCTTGTGAGATTGCAAAGTCAAATCTAAAATCTGCACAAAGTAAAATGAAAACAAGTTATGACAAGCACACTGTAAGTTGGAAGTTTTGAGCCTGGTGAAAAGGTTCTTGCCTTACTTCCCCTCCCTGGCAGACCTCTGCAAGCTACGTAGCTACGTATTTTGGTCTTTACATTGTTGACAAGAAAGTCAGTGATTTAAATTACATACTGTTGACACCAGATAGACGTAAGAAGAGACAAGTGTGCTATGTTAACATGTTGAAACCATATTATGACAGAAATAGCACATCAGATGTTGTACAAAATGTTGCTGCTGTTAATTGTGTAAAAACTTACCCTGATCTAGTTAAAGTACATACTGATTGTAAGCGTGATGTAGACATTCAGTGTGGTATAGTACCATTAAAAATCTCAGACGTCCTTAAAAACCTGGATGCCAAACTGTCACACCAAACCGCATAAGAACAACAAGACCTAAAGAACCCGCTGCGGAATTATGAACATTTGTTTAGTGACATTCCAACGCGAATTAACATGTTGTTCCATGACGTCGATGTTGGCGAGGCAAACGCAGTCAAGCAACATCCATATAGACTGAATCCGGAAAAGCAAAAGTATCTACAGCATGAGATTCAATATTTGCTGGACAATGATTTTTTGAACCTAGTAACAGTAACTGGAGTTTATCATGTATTCTTGTGCCAAAACCTGATGGAAGTTAACGTATGTGCACCGATTATCAAAAACTGAACTCGGTCACCAAGCCTGACACGTTCCCGATTCCGATGATCGATGATTGTATTGATAGAGTCGGTAGCTCCAGATATGTCTCAAGTTTGACTTGCTAAAAGGATTCTGCCAAGTTCTGCTGACAGAACGAGTGTCAGAAGTGTCCGCATTTGTGACGCCGCAAGGACTGTACCAGTATAAAGTTATGCCGTTTGGTACGAAGAACTCGCCAGCCACGTTCTAGCGCCTCATCCAAATGGTTGTCAAGGACACTCAAGGCTATGACGCATATATTGATGACCTTATCGTGTACAGCGACACCTGGGAGAAACATCTGCAAATTCTTCGCGACCTCTTCGAAAGACTCAGTGAAGCACGTCGATCTGACCGCCAACTTAGTAAAATCTGAGTTTTGTCATGCACAAGTAACATATTGGGTCATATTTTAGGGCAGGGTCAGGTAAAACTTGTCGATGCTAAAATAAGTGCTATTTCTGCATTTCATAGACCACAAAACAAAAGCAAATAATGCATTTTCTTGGTATGGTTGGATACTAAAGGAAGTTTTGTCCAAATGTTGCTGCTGTAGCTGAACCTTTGACTAATTTGTTAAAGAAAAAACAAAAGTTTGTATGGAATGTTCAGTCCGAAAATGCATTTCAAAATTTGAAAGCAATTATGCAAAGTTCACCAGTTTGAGCAGTTCCAGACTTTTCTCTACCTTTTAAGATAGCTGTGGATGCTAGTGACACTGCTGCTGGTGCTGTGTTGTTACAAGAAGGCAATGATGGCATAGATCATTTAATTTGTTATTTCTCAATAAAGATTAATGCAAACCAGAAAAAAAAACTAGTAGACTATTGAAAAAGAATGTTTGGCTTTGATTTTGGCGTTGCAACATTTTGAAGTTTATGATACTTCATCAGTCAGGCCTATCATTGTGTTCAGTGATCACAATCCCCTCACGTTCATGAACCAGTTGAAGTGTAAAAATCAAAGATTGTTGAGATGGAGTTTGTTTTGACAGGATTACAATCTTGATATCATACACATTAAAGGGAAAGACAATGTACTTGCTGATTGCTTATCGAGATGTTTATGAAATGTTGTAAACAGGATGTTTATGTAATGTTGTAAATAAGATGATTTTTGAGATGTTGTAAGGATTTAGCGATTGTGATCGCAAAAAGAAAGTTTTCCGTGAGAACTTTCTTTTTTCTTTCAGAAGGGGGAGTGTTACAGGTGCTCTTTTTTTATGTGACACGGGCGTAACTCCTGTTGTGGCACTCATGTCTGGCCACGTATTACATTCTATGTTTAATCCGTAATGGTTGAACTCTCGTTGTCATGTTCAGCCTTGGAATTTCACGCCTGGCCGAGGTCGCGTGATAAGCCTGGTATGTAGAGATACACACACCGCTGTTTTCCCAGAGAATTCCTGAAACGCATGCTTACTGTTTTGTGTAGGATCCGTAAGACTGTTCGAGAAGTGAAAAATTCTCCCCTTGAGGTGTGAAGGTATATAAAGGGGCTGTGTTTTAGAATCAGGAAGAGAGAGAGCAGAGCGGATTCCAGCGAACGCAGATGCGTCTGTCAGTCTCTAGGACCTTATCCGACGAATGCGGCAATTATAGATGTCGTTCTCCTAGAGTGTATATTTAAAGAACTTATCGTGGTGGCGGTGTTGGTATCCAGTTACTGTGCACATTATTTTTCTGTATGATTATATTGATTTGTTGTTATACCACTGTTTTACTGTATAATTGTATTGATTTAGTGTATTGCATTGTTAGGGTTGTTTTAAGAATAAATTATAGTATTTGTTAACCAAAAAATACTGACTTCTTTATTCATTCTCCTAGACGTTTCACGCTGCCTAGTGTTACAGAATCTATTTTTTATCTCCATTACAAATTTGTGTTCATCACGCATACGTTATCTGTTAATATTAGGTTCTGTAACAGTGACCCCTTCAAAATGTTAATACCCACGCCAGAAAATCTCTTTCGAGTTTCTTAAGGATATTTTAAGTGTACGTTTATGTTTTATAATTATGAATAATGATATTTATTGAAAATGACGCTTCCTTAACGTTCCCATTTTAACAGAAATTCCGTTTGTACCATTAAAACACTAACTCTATTCTTAGATAGACAATATTTCTGATGTCAATTTATTGAACAGATATATTAAGATTTATTTTTTTTAGTATCAATGGTCTTGGAAAGTGCTTTTTCCTACAGTGTGAATATAATTAAAGCAGTTTTATTAGATTATTAGAATGCTATGTGTTCTTCAAAAATAGTTGGTAATATCCATAAGTGTCTCTAAACTCCTAATTATTTCTCTTGATTTTACTTTTTTTCACATCAACTGTTTATAATTGTAGTTAAACAATATGCTCCACAAACTAATTGCTTACATCAACTCTGCCTCAATGATTTAGAGAACGAGTACAAAGACTGATAATGCCTTTTGCATATATCATTAGACCTGACAAGTTGGCCTCTGAAACCCCACTTCTTTAGTGTTTGCATATTTCTCAGCAGCTGGCGCTAGATATTTTAAATTTTCTCGAACAATCTAACAGTTCAATGTTCTTGCTTAATTTTTTGGCAGCACGATGTTTCCGCACTGGATTATTGCAATTTTAATTGTCCATAATGTCTCATTGATAAACAATAATTGGTAAATATACGGTATATGATTTGTTAGTACTTGTGACAGTTTTATATATTCTTGTTAGAGCGGTCATAAATTGTAGACAATGCCTGTTTGGTCCTTCATATAAAGGTAGGGAATTTCATTAGAATCATAAGAGTTACACACCTATCACAAAGTAACATTACTTAAACAACGTGTAACTATTCTTGTAAAAATAGATTTTTGTTAGGCTAGTCTTCCTCTGTTATCTCAAATTAAAATAATGGTCACTATAACTGCATAGTTCTGCTGTGTTTATGTTCATGATCCTCTCTTACGTTTTGTGCGCTCTAGAAAGCAAATATGTCAAACGCATAAACCTTTATAGTAAATCCAAACACAACTATTTAGTCTTTTTATATATGACCATTCAAGGTTCATTGCCTAGTTTATACACATTTTCAAGGTAATTAAATTTACATTCAGGCATTGAGCAAGATATAAAATCATGATTATATTGAATAAATCGGTTACTCTACGGACGTTAACAAATGTTAAACCTCTGTTCTATGACATTTCTTGGTGCCCATTGTTATAGCATTTGATTTCTGATGTAAATATCGTACGTAATTATAATTCCTTAAATTATTTATCACGATTTTTGATATGAAGCTCAGTACAATTAAAAATACGAAAAATGAACATAATAACAATGATAAATGATTACACTACATGCACGGTACAGGACATTTGAGGCATTTCAGACAGGGTTAAATGTATTCGTTCACATATCGGAAGCCAGTGCAGAGCTTTTTTTTATGTAGTATTTATTAAACCAAAATAAGACTAGTCGATGCATTCAGCAATCGCTTCAATATGCCCATTTACTTTTAAGTTTGAAAAATATTGACTTTCCAGAATCCAAGTGAAAAGTTGAACCAAACTACACAGAATGTTATTTTCTCAGTTTTCCTAATCTACCTCAGTGTGTATACTTGATAAAAATCTATACTACATTCAGCACATTCATATTCTGTCATTCCCACATGTTCACCATAGTTCATACCCGAATCATGATTTTTTTCTACCGCTTTCACCGAGCTACTCGACACATTTAATTCAAACAAAGTTTACTAAACTGTTGCCTACTTGTATTTTTGTTGATTTTAATTTATCTTAGAGCATACTTCGCCGAATAACACACAGGATATATTTTTTTTACCCTTATAGATGGATATATATATATATATATATATATATATATATATATATATATATATAGCTGTTAATAGTAATCATTTGTTGCAAAAACTGATGGCAGAACGCTCGATGGGTTACCCTAGCATTTTTATGTTGAATAGAAAGAACTAAACTAAGTTTTCTGCAGGCATTTCATGACTTATTAGTTTTCCATACCACATGCCCACGCTTGTGGCACTCTTCAGATGTTGTAGCCAAATAGTGCTGTGAGTATCAGTTGCGGGGGTCTTATCTAAATTTATGGGGTCAGGATCAGCTGTATGGTGTCATCCATCTTTGTTGAGGGCTGGGATCTGGTATTTTCACTAGTCCGAGTGCTGGAGGCTGCGTACAAGAAAACCCGAGATTATTATAGTTCTGGTATGTTCGTTGTCGCTTGTTTGGTGTTGTTTTTTATATATTCCGCAGAAGGAATTTATGTGCGGGTTAACATGCCGCCACAATTTCATTTCTTTCGTGTAGAGTTGCGAGTTGGGGTTGGCAAATGATGAAGTATTCTCCCAAAGGCACGAATGACATTTGTTTGTTGCCGGAGAGTAGGATTTTGCCCGTATGAGAATGTTCAATGTTGTATTGTGGTGCACTTTGTTACCTTTTAGTTCATAGATATATTTACTAAGCTCCTTTCTTTGTTTGCTGGCTGCATTCTTGAACGAGGTTTCCTGGTTATTAAATCTGCGTATGTCTGGTATGCTTTATTATTGTTGTCTTGTGTGATGACTGTTGCCTGATATATCCCTGACTCTGAAAGGCTGGTTAACCTAGTTCAATTCTGACTATACAACACCCACACATATACACACACACACATATATATATACACACACACACATATATATATATATGTATATATATATATATATATATATATATATATATATATATATATACACTTATGCCAACATAAAAGGAAAAATGATAATCTTACGTATGACGTGACATGTAAACATGGACTTATTCCAAAGTAAAAAAGCACATGTTTTTTTCATGACAAATCGTATGCAACGTTTTAATAAGTAATGACAAAGGATAGTTATTTGTCATATCTACAGCACCAACCGATCGCTCAGATATTTTCATTAAACATCGAGTCATCCATTGCATGGTAATATGTATGTAATGAATATGGTGCATAACAATTCTAATCTCTGATGAATCATAGGTTATAGTGGTGTTGATTTTCCATGTTCACTTAATGAGAGACCAGAATGTTTTCTGATATCTCATAACGTTATATTTAGGGATTTCTCCTGAATTAATTATGCTCAATGCACTTAAATTTTCAGAATATTTATAGTATTGACGTTCAATAATTAGTGATTAATATCAAGTTTGATTAGGGGTGAATTAGTATTTTGCAGGGTTTAAGTTTTTTAACGAACTGGATTTTATTTTGTTTTCTTACACACAGTGAACACCCCAATGCATTTATGTTAACAATATTAACCCACTGTGATATAATCCATGGCAATTTCATTCACTTACTTTAGACATATTAGTGTAGGAGGGTGTAATGCGATACGAACCTGTTGCCCAAATTTGGATGATGATTGATTTAGCCTTATCTGGATCCGAAATGTTGAAATAAACAATTTTGGGACCCCTGTAACAGTCAAATTGCAAGATGTCAGCCATCACTGATGGAAAACGATAGAAAGGCTGGTATCTGGAACGATGGGGCCAAACTGAATGTATATGGGGTTAGTATACGAACTGTAATAAACATGGCCAATAGGAGTATATTTAAATTTTATCTGTAGTAAACATTAAGCAAAAAATGAAAAGATCAAGGTCGTAATTTTACAAACAAGAGTCAAGGTCATGGTCAATGGACCGTACACATAAACAACTTCCTTTTTTAATTAGATAAAGGGATTATAATTCATTATAAAAAAAATAAACATGGTTTACAGGACTCGCCATACAAATAGAAAAATCACAAACAACACAAAAACGTAGGCTAATGTTCAATAGCCGTAAACGCCTAATAATCAAACTTAAAATTTGACAGCTGTATATATTTTGTTTTCAACCTTATAATCAATAACTCTTTGAACAAAGATCAATCATTAAAAGTTTCTTTGATCGCGTATGGTCTAAGGAACGTCGATAAGCATAGACAGTTTATGGTTTACTTAAGTCACACATACATAACTAATTAAATGAAAGACTGAATTAAATGAGGTTCAATATTAACAAATCTAAGATGAAACCTGCATTAAGAAACGCAATATCATATCGTGAGCAAGAATTACATCACGAAAACCACATATATTAAAAAAAAATATTATAAAAACATCATTGATACAATACAGAAAGATTAAAGAAAAATATTGTCCCCTTTAAGATATACGAAATAAAAAGAATCGGACGCACGAAGTTCTTACAGCATTTATTTCTGCATTATGTTCGTCTTCATCTTCTGTCAGTCTGTAGTCTCGAATAATGGTGCAACCTCTATGGCAGCATTTGAAAAGTTGAGCGCAGGGGACGTTGTTCATTTTACGAGATCTAACCTGAAAATGTTCGACAGCCGCATTTCCTCTGCTCTGTAAATGCATGTGGTGCTGGGCAACTTTAATGGGTACATACTCTTCCCCGGCAGGCACCCAGCCATTTTCATCTAGGAATAGGTGTTATTGATTAGGATTTGTGTAACTTTTGTCTCTTGTAGCTTCAAAGTTCGAACGTAGGACATTGGGAATCAAGGTCGCTCCTGTTGGTGGAAGTTTCACACCTTCACACTTTCTATACTTGAAGAGTATCCAGCGTAATTCAAGTATGTGCACCCTGTGGACAGAACACAAAAACCAAGTTAAATTATAGACGCTGAACTTTACACATTCCCTACCGGTTCATCTCACGATTTCAGATAAAAATCGACCTGACGATACGTGTAAACTTTCCTGGTCAAGAAATGCAGATTTGTAACATGGTCAAGTCACACATATGGCTCGAGGTCCATGTATAGGATCCATGCGTATGTAAAATATGTCACCATCGGTATCAGGTGACATAATTTACCTTTCTCAGTAAGATATGATAAGTTACGAACAGGAATGGTCACATTCAGAGGAATCCTTGGATCTGCTTCCCAATGACCACTGATTTAAGAAAGAGGGGTAAGGCTAATTTTCCAGAACTGTGGTGCATTAACAACCTTTTCCTAGGTTTGTCGCTAAAACAGTATCCCAAAAATTTCGGTCAGTCCTTCAAAGGACTTCGGAGAAAAAACAGAGCTCTTTCAAAGTAATCTCCATCTGTTTGTGAATAACAAACTCTGTCAAATGTGCCTGTGCTTCTTTTAGCCTAGTTTTCTGATTCACAGACTGGACAATGTAATAATGATCGAAGCTGAGGGTGCCCCTCCTCATACGGCCTTACCTGTCATTGTATGACAGGTATAAATGCCTTCTTGACGTTGGTGATCTCCTGCATGCCGGTGCCTTTCTTCATATTTTGAACAAAAGCCATGCAATAAAGCATGATATGTTTATCGTGATCGTTGGGTGATGATGAAGCGGGAAGGGAGTTTCTCTCTCTCTCTCTCTCTCTCTCTCTCTCTCTCTCTCTCTCTCTCTATTGCCGCGTAGTTTTGTAACCTTATCGCCTTCTGTCAATCGTGTCTTTTCCATTGGGATGCTTTAGAAATTCAGTTTCATTTTCTTTATCACACACTTTGCAGAAACAAGCAGCAAACTTTCCTGAACAAAGGTTTAATATCTGTGTAATCCTCTCACCATGAGTTGGGATGTCTGCTTTGGCGGATGCCGGAATAGGGGTTTTTGAGAATGTCCTCGTCAACAGTGAAAGAATTACCTTTACAATGAATATGGATTTAATCGCGCAGCTTGATAGGATTCCTAGATGGGCGCAGGGCAATATCTCCTAAAAGATGATTTGTAGATTGGAACGGTATTGTAAAGCGTGGGAATCCACTGAACTATCTGTTTTTTTATAAACGTCATGTAGGGATGCGTAAGACATCACACTCTGGATACCCACCAGTCTTCCAGCTATTTTCTTTGATCGTCTGTTCGAGAGCCTGATCTGCAGACTGTGCCTAGAAAGGTGTTGTAGATCGTTTTGAAAGGCATACGATCCCATCCATGTTTAATGGTCGTCTTTTTCATCTTGGTTCATTTGTGCAAGGTTGAAATATTTAGTTGGGAAACACATTGGCAAAAACTCTTGACTTGGTTAACACGCTCTGGAAAGTATGCCTCTCGGTCACCAAGTTGTACTTGATTCATGTATTTGGTTAAGAAATGAGGCATTTATCC
This sequence comes from Sipunculus nudus, assembly GCA_026874595.1. Taxonomy (NCBI): domain Eukaryota; kingdom Metazoa; phylum Annelida; class Sipuncula; order Golfingiida; family Sipunculidae; genus Sipunculus; species Sipunculus nudus. The sequence goes on along the minus strand of CM049317.1, from coordinate 36,655,529 downwards.
TAATTTCATGTCGGTTCGTTGTTTGTCTAGCGTGAAAAAAATATCACTTTAGATGTCAGCTATGCTGCGATAACGTTCATGAATTCTTCTTTTTAATTCCTTTCAAAATTCGGGTATATTTTAATCAGGCGGCATTTGCAGGAACGCATCAAAAATCAAGATATAACAGGCAATGAATTCGCTCTAGGTACCAGACACTTGTATACGCTGCATAAGTGTTCTTGCAAAAATCCCAAGTTGGGATAGCCGGGGGCGGGGGCGGGGGGGGGGGGGGGGGGTAGGACGTAGCCTAGTGGTTAAGGTGTTGGAATTCGGAACTGAAGGTCCCTAGTTCGAAAACCCCGCCGGTGCTTTAATGGCATAATGGTGACTTCTTGTTATATAACCTCAGATATTCGCTCTAATGTCCTAGCGACAGGTTATCACTTATCTTAACCCAATGCATATAAAACCTGTAATCCAGAAGTCTCAATAATAACATATCAATCTTATCATATGGATACGTTCATCCTCAGTCAATAGACAGTGCCACCAACATGCCATGGGCCTATTATTTATAAAAAATTAAAACAAGTTGGAACAGCGTATTTAACCTTAGCTGATTCATTTGTTGCCTTGATGTTGAATTCAGGATGATTATTAGATTAATATAGATGGAGCAATTAATTCTCCTAGAGATTCAAAGGTTGGAATATGATTGAAATCAGATGTGGATGATATACTGTGTTCCACTCTTGAGGAAGGGCCCTAACTGCAACTGGTCGTTTTTATAAAACCCTTACTCTGTAGAGCAAGAACATAGCTAGTGGAGGTCTCAAGTGTATGATGGGAGTCAAATCTATAGATTGTAGTATTGACATCCTTATCCATGGTGGGATCATGATCTGTTAAAGATGCCTCATATCCGTCCTTGAATCAATGTTAGGCTTAGGGATCTCTACAAATCCAGTCTGGGTGACTACACCGGGTGGCAGTGTCATATCAACGTCATTGGCGAAATGACTTGCGTTATGATGGTTGTATGGTTTAAGAGCAGCATCTATTTGTGCTGTAACAAGAAAATTTGATAGGTTTAAACTGGGTTACCGCTTCGTCACATGTAAAGGTGAGGGATGACAAGAAGAATGTTGATTGGATTGTTTTTCAGCCTACTAATACGCTACTAGTGCATGTAAGGCATACTGTCAATAAGGAGTGTTCCCCGAGAAATAAATTATATCAACTGCAAAGAAGATTGTGATGCCTTTCTTGATGAATATTAGGAGGCCCACAAGTGTATCCAATACGTAACGTACCAGAGGACGAGGGAACTAACTGAAAGAGTATCCAAGGCCTTCTGAATGGCCGAGTAAAAAGCGTCTCCAAATTAATAGAACACTAGTTGTCTTCTACGTATATGACGTTGTTTTCAGCCGCGTTCTTAAGATCAATTTCGAATCGTCCCTTAATAATGACTTTACATACACAACTATCAGCACATTTGAAAATACTCTCATATCTCTGTTAGCAATGTCAACCTTACTGTGCAAGGAGCACGTTCTAAGCTCATCCTGTAAACGGCTACTGTGTTACCATTTTCATCTGCACGCGCATCTCCGGGTTGATGTAGACTTGAAGGAGATGCCCTAATATGACCATGTGCGGTGCTGAGAACAAAAGTTCAATTATGCAACCATGTTTATCTGTCACAAAGTGGTTTGTGTCTTAAAGACATGCTTGCCGAACGTTATTTAGTTTTGCCATTCGGTTCTTGAATCTGTGTTATTATTGTATAAGAAACTAGTTGGCGTGTATCCATTTCAAGAATCTTATGTAACCATGTCCGTGCTTAGTGGCCCGCCTTGGTACCTAGAGCAATAAGCCATTGTATCAGGTTTTCACGGGGTGGCGTTCAGTCATTAACAAAGTGATTCTCCGCAACTTCATAGGAGGAAATAAATATTATAGAGTGCCGGGGGGGGGGGGTTTGATATGTGATCCTCAGGTGACCACAGTCAGATTATTTTACTGCAAGCAACACCGGGAAGATGATGACCAGTCCTGTTGAGTCTTGCGTCTTGCGCTATCAACATAGTTAAGCTGCTGTTGTTTGGTCTGCGAAGCGTGCTATACAGCCCAGAAACGTAGTTGCAGGTATAGAATTCTGTAGTTTTGTGTGCAGCCAGTCCATTTAATGTGGTCTACATTCCTTCTGTTTTATGCATTACTGCCTAAGAACCCTATCAAATGGTTTCGAAAATGTATATTTCTGTTAAAACATTCACTGAATGGTAAGCTTTTTTTGTTTGTGCCTTGGTTCATGAATCTGATGAATTTTACGGAGGGTATGTCATCGGAAGAACGTAATCTGATTTTTTACCAGTTAAACTAAAGGCAAATCGGTCTATCAGTGTTTTAGGACAATCTTAAGGACTGACTTACACGGATGACATGTTCTCTAAGTAAATTGTCAATTATCAAAATGGCAAAATCGCACAGGTATTGTGAGATCCTGCAACGTTTAAGAGGTGAAATAAAACCACTGATCATATAGACCGGCAAAATGAGAAACGCGCAACAAATTGCAAGGAATTGTTTCATGGTGATCTTCTGTATTATGAGATTCGTATAATTTGATCGAAATTTTAGGACTCTTAAGTAGCCACAAATTGTTATTTGTAGAGTTGTAAATGTGTTATGATGTCATGTTCCAGAACCAGTAAATACATTTGAGGTAGTTATGTTAAACGTAATTTTCTTGACCTCCTGTAATATGGTAGAGGGGTCAAGAAACGATAACAGATAAATGATGCATCTAATCCAGTATGTTTGCTCGGACCATGGAATGTCTATTTATGGATGTTCTGAAATGTTCAATCCTAGTCTCTTTGTCGACACTATTTTCTTTCAACAGTATGCCGTTTGGCCAGAGGAAGGGCTGTTAAGCTAATATTTCTTAAGTATGCAACCTTGAATGCGGTATGCGCAGGACAGAAAGTGTTCAAATGTTCCGGCGCGCTAGATAATTTTTTTTCTCTGTGTAGCGATTTATTTTGCCGGATAATATTTATAATAAGAAACCAGGTAAACACGTTAATGCTGTATATTCAGATGTACGCAAGTAAATGTTTGGGAATCATGTTCAAATATACGATCATTATCATCAGTCTGTAACATAATATAGACGTATAACTAACAGTTGGTAAACGATGTGTTTAGTGATATTCCGTTTTGAATCTGCAAGCTCATTAGTATTTAACTACTCCGTGAACCACGGGCTATTTTTTTTGTGTTTGTAGACAGCGGACCATGAAACAAGTTGAACATATCATGCCAATGCAATTGAACATGCACAACTATCTAGAAGAATTATATTTCACCCAGCTGGTGTCATATATTTTTATGGTGCGTTTTGACACATGATAATTACGTTTTACTCACTTAGCCAATGGTTGAATTATAATATATAAGTTGTATGTTTTTGCTTATTTTATACATAAAAATATAATATCAATCCGTTTAAACATAGATGACGTTGATTAACTGGCATTCGATTGCAATATTTGTTTTCGATGTTGTAAAAGGGAAAAGAAATAGTTTACACCTTGACCTTGAAATAGTTTATACCTTGACATTGAAGTACAATTTTACTTTTACAACTTTACAATATTTGTAATTTAAATTTTAGAAATGTACATTTATTGTTGCACTAAAAAATAACAAATATGGTATTATATATATATATATATATATATATATATATATATATATATATACGTCAGGTCGTCAGTCAATGTGACGAGGTCGAGGTATGGATACAATACCGAAACATGTTGCCATCTAAAAGCAATAATTTTGAATTACAGGAACCAGGATTAATGTGTGTACACAATCTATTGAATCGTGCCGAATCTTTGCTCAATAACGTTAATGTTTTCAGCTTTTTGGTGTGAATTTATATTGTTTTAAAATACTGATTCAGGTCCATGTGTCAACGAACAGGTACTTTTGTAACAGTTTTTTTTAATTGTAACATTTGCGATTGCATTGGTATGTTTATATTTTGACCAATATGTCGATATTGGAACAGGTTCTACACGGCACCTCATATGTTTAAATCATCGATGTGACGAAGAGGCAACGAACCAGTGAAGCTGGGCCTTCTACAACGGATATATTAAATTCGGATATTTTAAATAGGTCTATTTAAAATTATCGATGACAACTTTTGTCGCCGTTTATATTCCGTTTATGTTGATAAGGACTACTTACAGGTATTTAGTATAACAGTGAAGGGATTCTCATCATCAACTCCCGTGTTAACTTCGATTCAATTCAACAGCACAACACGTTTTATAACAGTCAAAATATAGGTGATTAGATGTTTTCTTGGGTCTATATCTATATCGCACACGATACACGCATTGCGTGTTTATATCATCTAGTCAAATAAACAAACTGTAGTCTGGATATATTGCAAGACATTTTCTACGACATAATTTAAAACGTTCGTTGCATGATTACAACTATCAGGGCTTCTTATTTAAGAACGATCCAGCTTGGCTGTATGTTTTTTTTACCTTTATAGTAACGATTCAAATGAAAGTTTTAATTTCTAATTTCATGACGGTCCGTTGGATGTCCTCTTGTTTAGTACCTTGATTTAAAATAAGGAGCGGTCATGAGCCTTCGTGTATGAGGATCTAGTTCTTTAACGTGTTTAATCTGATGACTACCGACTTGCCTTTCCACTATCCTAATCATTAGTCTGAGTATTCAAACGAGTCGATTTCTCCAATGTACAAGGGTGCAACTGGCAAAATTCCATGATCAAACATGGTTGGCGAGATAATATTAATGGTTAAAACTGATGGTTGTGATTTGTAGTATCCTCATACCAAACGTACACTGGCTACATTAATACACAGAGGAGGCTTTCGGCTATGTCACAGATTGTAATCTGACAAAAGTACTATATGTTTGAACAAATATTTTTCGATAATTACAAGTAATTATTATTTTATATTTGGCGTATTTGTGTACAGAAGCGATACATTTGTTTTCGTTTAAATTGCAGGGTATGAACCATTATCTTTTAAAATGAAAATGTTTTTTAAACTTAATAATATAATAGCTTAATACCATCATAGAAATATGATGGATCAATAATAAAAATATTGTCTGAAGATATGAGTTTGAGAATATTATAAACACATAACAAAAAAAAAAAACAATTTAGGTTTAGCTTTATATAAACATATCTTATTGCACGGAGAATTATATGTATAACTATGATATATACTTTACTTTGTGGAATCTGAGTGAACAAGTGTAATTTGACCAATTCAACCGATGTTGGTATTTTAAAAATATATGTACTCCTAATTTTGCTAATTAAAGTCTTTAATTATCTTTTGAAGTGAATGGAAATAAGGTATTTATATAAAAGAACCGATAGTGAGATATGAAACAGTTATGGGGTCTTCATATTCAAGGAAAGATTATATATACATATTACTTCCACACACATACTGTACATAGAAACACTGTTCACACAAAAACTGCTTCTGCAACCTCAAACAGAAAAAAAACAAAATATAGATATGCTCAAATGTTACATTTATTGGGACAATATAGAAAAATGAAAAATATATTCTGTGTCACATATAGATGAAATTTACATTATTTTTTTTTACTGGGTATTATGCACAAATTTTTACTTTGTTCTAGAAGTGTTTAAAAAATACCCAATAAGGCCTCACAGAATATTGCTTTTTCATGATTCCCGCCGTTGTGAAAATTCGACGTAACACTACTTTTCAAGCAGTTCATACATATGTGGTTCATTGTCATAGAGGTCACGTGGTTTTGTGTAATACACCGCTTTATCGTCACCCTTAGTTTCAAAATGTAAGTCCTTTTGTTGAAATCCTGTGTTTGTCTCATTCTCATAGATGCCATTTTTCTCAGCATGCACTGGTTTCATCTTAACTGGTTGTAAACAAACAGGTTTATTCATCTGTCTGAAAAATACAATCTTTTGTTAACAAAAATGTAAAATATATCAAGCCAGTTTTATTAACATCGGGTTATTTTTTTTTTTATCTTTTTAATTAAATTTGGTCAAATAATGTATATGGACATCTATACATAAAACTCAGGTTAAGATAAAGAGTGATACCTTTTGGATAGATTACATCTTTATATATATATATATATATATATATATGTATATATATATATATGGTAGTTAAAGGGGCGAAAGTAAAATTAATTACCTCATTTTTGCAAAACAGCAGGCCCATGTAATGACCAGGGCAACCAGTAAAAACACGAGGACGCCGTATAAGAAGCTGATTGTAGTTTCTTTCATCTCTTGACCATCTGGAATGTCGTAGTAAAATCACATATGATATTCCTTTACCCAACCGGAATCTGCATTTATTAAAAGACTTTTTTCCACCAGGGTTTTACGTTCATTAGCTGGAGATACTAAGAGTGAAACATTAAAATAATGACATTCTGTTCTAGAAATTGAAATCTAAGCAAACTCTTAAGTATTAAAAAAATTAAAACAAAAATACATAATATTGTCATGAAATAAGTAGTGAATATTATGCAATGCTTTCTGTTTGTTCAAACAATGATGAATCAAGTACCGATTTAACATCGGGTATGGATATTCATTTCAAGTTCGACAAGTATCGTAATGCCAACCGTTGTCAAAGGATCTCTATACCGCGGTGTCACTGCGATATAATTTATACATCTTACCACACTTAGGACATTCTTGCTTCGAAAAAGGTGTCCTACCAGTGGCTCCGCTGGCTGCAATAAATGAAGTTATAATTTTTCTTAATTTTCTGCACAATAATCCAAATATATACCAATAAATTCAATCATTAATATTTTGCTAAATATAAATATTATTGTAACTAGTATGTAAATACGTATTGAGGGAAATGAAATAATGCAAAATATCAGTGACATAGAATGCAAGTAATCTAATACATGATTCATCAATTGTAAACAATCAATTTTTTTTTTAATAAAAATAACCCCAAAACTATAAAAAGAAGTTTCATCGTACTGACCAGTTGATGGCACATTTTGGTATTTTTTTGTCGATGTTCTGGTGTTTGTCGGCTCTATTGCCCCTGTAATAGAGACAGTATTTTTATATAACTTGATTATTTTATATATAATGGTGAATATTAAATGTAAACAGAGTATTATATGATGTCTTCAAATAGAAGCAGAAAAACAGAAAAAATACAGTACTTTGGCATAATTCCGGGTCACACAACTTGGTTTCTTCAGAATTGCCATAACAATCCCGCTTGTGTTCATTGCTAGATTTGCATGATCGGGATCTCTGTTTACCACATGTCGCTCTACAGGTTCCCCATCCTGACCACTGTTCCCATTTTCCTGCAACTTAGGATTCAAATGAAAACAATGTTTTATTTGAAGAATTTCAAACACCAAAACATTTTTATATATATAACATTTTGCGATATAATTTATTAATGAATATCGTCAACGAGATCTACCTGGGCAAGGAGAAGAGGCACAAGATGATGTCTCCTGATCAGAACCGGTGCAGACACGTTGGCCCTTTGATCCAGGAATACAAACACGACGTCTTTTTTTATCTCCTCCTCCTCCACACGTAACGCTGCATGATTCCCAACAAGACCATTGTCCCCAAGTTGCTGGAACTTAAAAAATGAATTTAAAAAATATATTCAAAACCAATGTTTGTGTGATATGGAATTAATGTAAATGGGATAATAAGTTGACGCATATGCATATTTTACTTTATAATGAAATGTAACCTACATTTATTAAGAAAATGCGAAAAATACAAGCCAATAACGTGAGTGAACCTGGACAAGGCATCTCTCTGCAAGGTTCAGTGTCTTCCCTTCGACCTTTACAGTCTAATCTACCAGATGTACTAGCCGTACAAGTACGATTCCTCACAACCAGGCCTGTTCCACAAGTCACGCTGCATTTTCCGAAGCTAGTCCATTTTCCCCATTCAGCTGAATAACGACAAAATAATGTTCCGTCATAACAACTGGGTTACGTTATTTTTTCCTTATATTTCAGTTTGGAATCAAAGCAGCCATATGGGAGGATATTATATAGAAATGACTTAATATAGATAAAATATGTTAATATAACTCAATAATTCAAGCATTCAGTCATTACTTTTGGGTTCATTATCGGTTCATTTCATAAACATTAATTAAATATTCTCCGCACAATATTAATATAAACCCATGTCATATAAAGAAAATAAAACATTACGTTTTCATAGGTCACAATTTTGAGAAAACAGTCATACCTGGGCAAGGAGATGCATTACAAGTTTCAGTATCTGTCTTCTGGCCTGAGCATTTATTTCGTCCATCTGAACCATGATGACAGTGACGATTTCTTTCACGAACCCCACCTCCACATGTAGCAGTACATACACCCCAATTGGACCATTGCTCCCAGGTTGGAAGAACTTAAAATGGTCAAAGGGAGCGGCTTTTCATTTTATTTAGCTTACAACAATGTTATAATTTAAATGATTCGTACTATTACAGACAAAAAAAGTTATTAATTTGTAAAATTTGTAAAGATGGAAAATGTTACTGTCTCTACTGCTTTTCTGGCGTCATAATCTCCTATATGCTGCCTCGTTTGGATACGTGGGTGACCAATATACCGGTAAATACACAATACCTGGACAGGTTGTCATTATGCAGCACTTGGTGTCTTGCTTCTGACCTGGGCAATCCAATATCTTTGCGGTACCAGCGATACACGTTCGATTCCTTACCATTTGGCCCGTGCCGCATGATACACTGCAACTTCCGAAAGGCGACCACTCTGTCCAATGAGCTATTAAAAGCATTAATGTACGTACATATCGGGAAAACGATAATAATGTGTATTTCTTTGACTCCTCCAGATCATCAGTTTACCTTTGGGGCTCGATCTGTCAAGGTAAAAGTTACCTTTATTTATGTGTATATATGTTTGGAGCAAGAATACACCAATTACAAGGTGGTTTGAGAAAAGAGCTACTTCCTATACGTCCGTCCAAATTGCTTTCTTACCTGAAAATAGTATAATAAGGTATAAACTGTAAATGATTATTGTCAACATAACCTACCTTTGCAAGGCGAAGAGGCACAAGATGATGTCTCCTGATTAGAACCGGTGCAAACGCGTTGGCTCGTTGAGCCAGGAATACAAACACGACGTCTTATTCGATTTCCTCCTCCACATGTTGCGCTGCATGACCCCCAGCAAGACCACTCTCCCCATTTTGGTGCAACTTGACACACACACATATATATATATATATATATGTATATAAAATCAATATTTCGTCTGCAATATTTTCCGTGGTGTGAAATTAGTGTTTAAGAGACAATTAGCTGACACATCTAAACCCCTTACTTCATAGAGTAAGGCCTGGTACATTTCTTAAGTATATTAAAAACATAAAACCTATATGGAATCAATTAATTGATAAAGTGAATGAACCTGGACAAGGCTTCTCGATGCAAGGTTCAGCGTCTTCACTCCGACCATTACAGTCCAATATTCCAGATGTACCAGCCGAACAACTTCGATTTCTCACAACCAGGCCCGTTCCGCAACTGACGCTGCATTGTCCAAAGCTAGTCCATTCTCCCCATTTAGCTGCCCAAAGGCAAAATCAAAATTCCTTTCTAGCAATTGGTTTACGTAAATCTTCCAAAAAAAAATTAACTCGGAAACAATATAGCCTAACCTTTAGGTATTTGATCAAATATAATACATTATGTAAATATTATTCGTTTAGAACGGATTCAAGCATTCCATTCGGGTTCATTATAATTGAACTTCAGTGATAATAATTGTATATATATTAACCAAAATATATGGCAAGAATCGAATAGATTTTCTTTATCTGTATGAACATTCTAATTGCAAGCTCAAATTTATTGATTAATTCTTGGACGAATGGTAATTTGATTTAATAAATGTATATATATTAATCTTATTCATGTTATTAAATCATTCTTAATGCGTATCTAATTAAGATTTTTTTTTCAAAAAGGATTAATATACAGCGATTATTATGCGATTGAAACTATAAATGGTTTACTTCAAACAGACCTTCCCGGACAAAGTGATGAGGTACAGATGATTTTAAGAAAAAAATGAGTTCATTGGATTTACTTCAGATAACAAAATGTCATCTCTAAAAAATACAATCACAAGCATTTGCGTAAATAATTATTATACATAATCATTGTTCAAAATAAACTATTAATAATTACAACCAAACCTACCTTTACAAGGCGAAGTGGCACAAGATGATACCTCCTGGTCTAAACCTATGCAATTACTTTGGCCCTTCGAACCAGGAATACAACCACGACGTCTTATTCGATTTCCACCTCCACATGTAGCGCTGCACAATTCCCAGCAAGACCATTCTCCCCATGTTGCAGCAACTTTGTAAAATATATATATATATATAAAGGAACACTAATGTTGCACATCAATACATCTTGCCCCATACAGAAAATTAAGGTAAATTAAGTAAGTAAATTAGAAAAATGCAAATTATATAAAACAACTGATGGATAAAGTGAATGAACCTGGACAAGGCTTCTCGATGCATGGTTCAGTGTCTTCCCTTCGACCTTTACAGTCCAATTTACCAGATGTACCAGCGGTACAATTTCGATTTCTCACAACACGACCACTTCCACAAGTGACGCTGCATTGTCCAAAGTCGGTCCATTCTTCCCATTTAGCTGCCAAAAGGCAAAATCAAAATTCCTTTCTAGCAATTGGTTTACGTAAATCTTCCAAAAAAAAATTAACTCGGAAACAATATAGCCTAACCTTTAGGTATTTGATCAAATATAATACATTATGTAAATATTATTCGTTTAGAACGGATTCAAGCATTCCATTCGGGTTCATTATAATTGAACTTCAGTGACAATAATTATATATATATTAACCAAAATATATTGCAAGAATCAAATAGATTTTCTTTATCTGTATGAACATTCTAATTGCAAGCTCAAATATATTGATTAATTCTTGGACGAATGGTAATTTGATTTAATAAATGTATATATGTTAATCTTATTCATGTTATTAAATCATTCTTAATGCGTATCTAATTAAGATATTTTTTTCAAAAAGAATTAATATACAGCGATTATTATGCGATTGAAACTATAAATGGTTTACTTCAAACAGACCTTCCCGGACAAAGTGATGAGGTACAGATGATTTTAAGAAAAAAATGAGTTCATTGGATTTACTTCAGAAAACAAAATGTCATCTCTAAAAAATACAATCACAAGCATTTGCGTAAATAATTATTATACATAATCATTGTTCAAAATAAACTATTAATAATTACAACCAAACCTACCTTTACAAGGCGAAGTGGCACAAGATGATACCTCCTGGTCTAAACCTATGCAATTACTTTGGCCCTTCGAACCAGGAATACAACCACGACGTCTTATTCGATTTCCACCTCCACATGTAGCGCTGCACAATTCCCAGCAAGACCATTCTCCCCATGTTGCAGCAACTTTTAAAATATATATATATATATATATATATAAAGGAACACTAATGTTGCACATCAATACATCTTGCCCCATACAGAAAATTAAGGTAAATTAAGTAAGTAAATTAGAAAAATGCAAATTATATAAAACAACTGATGGATAAAGTGAATGAACCTGGACAAGGCTTCTCGATGCATGGTTCAGTGTCTTCCCTTCGACCTTTACAGTCCAATTTACCAGATGTACCAGCGGAACAATTTCGATTTCTCACAACACGGCCACTTCCACAAGTGACGCTGCATTGTCCAAAGTCGGTCCATTTTCCCCATTCAGCTGAATAAAAAGAAAACCATACTTCCGCATTAAAACATTCATATATGTTTCAACAAAAATCTTTTTGAAAACAAATTACCGTGCCTATGCGTTCCATACTGAATATAGATAGGTTCAATTTAGAAGGGTTTATGTCGTTTATTTGGTTTAATTATCTTCTCTTATGCTTAGTTTAAATTATTAAGCCTTCCCGAAATATTGATCTTCTGCTACTAGATATCCACGTGACTAATGATATGCAAATGGAATGCCATAAAAACAATGAATCTATAGGAGACACTTGCTATAGCCATACCTGGACAAGGGGATGCGTTACATGTTTCAGTATCGAGCTTCTGGCCTGAACATTTCTTCTGTCCTGGTGAACCAGGATTACATTGCCGAGTTCTCATACGTTCCCCACCTCCGCAGGTAACTGTACATACTCCCCAATGTGACCATTGCTCCCAGGTAGCAGGAACTTAAAATGATCACAAACGCTTGGCTATTCAGGCTTTAATCTAACAATGTTATAATTCTAATTATTCCTATCATTTTGGCTACCGAAATATACAGCAATATTTAAAACGAGCAACATTTATTACCATCCTGTTTTTACAAGGTAATATTCTTCAATATGCTGCCTTGCTCATACGTATGATGGTTGCAAATATACTGGTTAATAAACAATACCTGGACAGGGTGCCAATATACAGCACTTGGTGTCTTGGTTCTGACCTGGACAATCTAGTATTTTCTTTGTACCGGCGATACACGTTCGATTCCTTACCATTTGCCCCGTGCCGCATGAAACACTGCAATTTTGCCATGGCGACCACTCTGTCCATTGGGCTATTAAAAGCAATATTATATGTATAGATCGGAAAAGCAATAATAAAGTTTATTTCTATGAATTCAGAACCTATGCTAACCATTAGGGGCTCGATCTTTCAAGGCAGAGGTAACTTTCATTCAAGTAAAGACCAAAACTAGACCATTAAAAAAGGTATAAGCATTATGTATTGCTGGTTCTATTCATGATTTTATATATGCAAATGAATGATAAAATTCCTGAAAATATTGAAAGAATCAAACATTTTTCCAGCATCAACTTGCTACTTTCAATCTCACTGATAAATAGAAACATACCTGGACAAGGCCGAGTGTTGCAGGTTCCATTTTCCCGTCCGTTCCCGTGACACAATTCACTTTTGTATGCTCCCAGATTACATACGCGATTTCTCACACGACTTCCTGGTCCACAGGATACACTACAGGTGCCCCAACTTGCCCATTGCCCCCAGCTTGGCTGATCTTATAAAATGGATTATAAGTAGTAACATTGATATAATATATTTCAGTTTGGTTAATAAATACAAGTATATTGTATTTAAAGCAAACCGTATTTGCAGTATTAATTGAACTGGCTGAGCCTGAGTGCAATGTTTATGTCTTATGTGGTCGGTTTTTTTGTGTAATTTTGCAATCATTACGGGTGCGTATTATCAATATGTAAATATTTTCCTAGAAGCTGATTCCCATATTGCGCTTCGCAAAATAGAATAAAAATATCTTGCGATTTATATATTATAGAAAACGTGACCGTAAATGATTTGATATAGTAAAAGTATCATTGTTTTAGCGATTTTAGACATCTTTATGGGCTGGGTCTAGTACATGGCGAAAGTGAAAGACTGTTTCTTTATACGCTTTTTGCCGATTTTTTCAAAGGAAATTTTCAAATAGGCTTGATGGGAAATAAGATCAGAGATCCGTCCCAGGGATGACTTATTGGTAAAACAGATAAATAGGTGCCAAATAAAAACAAAAAAGCTCCACACACAGGACAATAATTATATATAATATTTCTCCTTTACATCTTATGTAACTGCAGGTGCCAGTATAAAACAGTATTATTGGCCAGGAAGAGCGGCTTGCGATTAGGTAAATGACTGCGATTCCGCGCACCATCTATCCCTCCCCATGCAAAACCACAGTCCGAATTGCTCGTACTACCACGTTACTTGCACAGGTAATACTTGAAGGAAAAGATTTAAAGACGTATTTGAATGTTTTTCCACTTCTGTCAAAAATAAGTCAGTGCTTTATAGAGATAGATATATTGCCATATATCCTGTGTGAAAAAAACTGATAAGCACATATTCCATTCTGTCATTCTTTAAGTTATGAATTTTTATATATTTGAGAAATTCCTTCTTTTCTGTCAATTAATAAAATGAAGAATACCGTTATAGATATCGTAATGTGCTACCTGCATATCACAATATAATTGGAAACATTGTCGCCGATATCGCTTGTATTTATGCTGGATACAGTGACAACATCAGATTATCATGCAATTCGCGGAGTACATTATTTTCTGATTTAATTAAGGTTCTTTTGATAAATTCATATTGGCAAAATCCTATGTATCCAAGACTGATTGATAACAGTAGATTTGAAGATTTGAAAGAAAAAAAAATGTTTAATATAAAAGCTGACAACCGTTCTTTCTCTGAATAATATGATTTAACTTAGCAATCAATAAATCGAAATACCCTTAAAAAAGTACAATTTATATTCGTAAATCACAAAATGTATTCAATTGCAGCTAAAAAAGAAAATAAAACTTTATTTGGACTTATTTCATTAAAAAACGCATACATTATGAACCTATTTTACTTGACTGGAATATTATATATTAAGACGAAACAGTCAATATTAGGGTTTAGTACATTGCTTTTGCAAATATTCAAATATATTACATAGGGGTATACTCTTAATAAAATATGAATGTCGGCCAAAATTGCCCTATCAATTCAAATATAGCTAATAAATAACAATACAATAAATAAAAATGCATGATTAATAAACAAATAATAATAATAATAATAACAATAATAATACTAACCGATTGGGCCGGCAGAAAACCCATAAGCTTCAACATTATTTTTTCTATATCCATACGCGTATGCAGCCAGTTTGACGGCTGGATCAGGATGGTCAACGACATGCGCCCCGGCGTTGATGTTCTCCCGTCTCAGAGCGCTGAAGCCTGAACTGACCGCTGTCCATGATCCGCTCACCACTTGACCATCCATCCTGACCCTTTCTTTGTGTCTCGTTGGTGCTATGATGCTCACGAAATGTCGGTACCGGTACGATCCTGGCAGTCTCGGGGTCAGCCACAGGAGCTTGTTGGCATACTGCGTCACAGGCAACACGCGCATCAGGAACGGGTCCCATTTGGAACGGTCTGCCCTGTATCCTTTGTTGTACTGGTAGACAAAGCAATCCGCAGAACAGTTTAGCGTATGGATGATGTTCTGGCTGATCGAGATATCCTTGCCGTGTTGATTTGTGTATTGCGAACCATCTATTATGACCGTGCCACTACTTTCAGAGAACAGCACCCTCACGATGTATCCTGTACTTTGTGCTCTTCCAGCGATCGGTGGGAGTATGTAATCACGAGCCTTGTACGACATCGGAGGGATGTTCTCAATCAAACGGTCACATTTACAGTAACCGATGAAACAAATGCTAAAACATCACCCGAGTACACAGCGATCGGATTGTTTGCGGTGACTCTGGTCCCAGTCAAGTCCTTTGGTGAGCTCACGCCATACGTGCCAAGGGCTGGCAGCGTGACCGACCTTGATGTTCCGTTTGGAAAGGCAAAATCTACCCGGGTGTGGTCGCGCAAGGCTGCCACGATAATGTCCGAAGGGTAACTGCTGTACGGTGTGTAGGACGGTGCGATGAACTTGCGGGAATTTTCCCAAACAGGTACGGCCAGGAACCCGTCAGGATTATATCCGCTACTATAAACAACATGACCGTGCACCACGATGGGGTCTGTGGACTCCAGCAGGACGGCCTTCCGCTCCTGTCTGTAGTATGTGTTGATGCAGAAATCTGATGCACTGAGACTATGACGTTCACCCTGGTTTGTAATTCGAAGGGTTCTTGTTTCATGCTTGGTTGTCATCTGAAATGATAATTGTCAAAACACATTACATTATTGCTAGATGATAAATTTTTCTCAATTAAAGAAAATTTATTTTGAAATTCTTATTATATTTCAAGCTTTAATTTTGAGTAACCTACCGTGACGTTAGCCGATGACGCCGATGTTGACAGTAAAATCTCAAATACGTCTCCTGAACAATAATTATTGGTTTGTGGAAACACGACCAGGTACTGTCTCCCAGCTGTAAAAGAGAACAAAAAAGTCAGACTATGTTACATGTACACTAATGGTATCATTTACGGAAAAAAAAACTTTCCGTTTTCGATTTTTCATATCTAAAATATGACCCTTACAAGTAATTTTCTTGCATACATATTGATATTCTCCACAACATTGCTACAGCTTCAAAAAGCAATGACAACATAAGTAAATGATTCATGAACATTTAATTGGTTTATTTATTTATTGGTAAGCGTGTCTCGTCACATTACTCGCCGAGTGTCTTTGAAACAAAATTAGACAACAGTGAAAGTTTATGACGTCATATTTCCATGGGAAGGTATTTTGACGTTCAGTTGAATCCTTTTTTGTTTTTCTCTAATAATCAGTAACACTGTTATAAAGAGCTGTGTATACAAATTAAAAACAATTGATAAACAAAGTGGTCTATGAAAATTTATTTTACTTATTTTTCAGTTTAAGATCTTTAAATTAAACTTTCCTGTGTTTAAATGAGACATTTCATATAAATTTTGTTTCAGCGACTCGATCATAATGCTTGAATTGTCCATCTATAGTAATTTAAATTATATTTACAAATATGTATATCGGTGTATAAAAGATTGATAAATGTTATTGCAGGCGCATTGTGATCAACGTTCTTTTAGGCGCATTTGCGAAATATACATAAAACGCTATAGGGAAAGTAAATGTTTGAAATGATCTCTTGCTTTCAAGGTTTGACATATTAAAATAACCATTCTTGGCAAAATCGTTCAAATCGATTTGTACCGGGATGGATGTTACATTATACCCTGTATCTTTTGTTGTTTATTAAAAATGAAAGTAATGAATACAGACGATATGTTAGATAAACCATGCATAGCCTCAGTCAAGCGAAACAGATTTTTTTTTAAACAATTTCATTTAGAATGAATTTAAAATGAGGATTTAAAAATGGATATAACAAATTTTGATGATTTAGAAATAATTATGGCTTTGATATTTTGAAGGCAAATTGTTATTACGTGTGCAATATCATGTAAAACATATTCAAAAAAAAAAATAAACCAAGATGACTCATTCAACAAATAAATTCACGAAGAGTCACAAAACATATATTTTTTTAAAATATTTTTTATTTAATTGATTAAATGTAATCCTACACTAGAGATGCCGTAGTACAGACAATTAAATTTAATTATATTGATAATTAAGAGATAATGAGACCTTCGTATCATGTATGTCACAACAATACGGAAGTAGCAAAGTCTGCAATCTGCAAAGGCATTCTTATAAGGTGAGAAACTGTCCGGGAAAAAGACACAGCATTAATAAAGTTCTGTGCATGAAGCTACAGTAACAAGGACGAGGTATAATTACATTATAGTTAACAAACATTTTAGTTTTTTTTATTATAACACATGGCAGCTTACTGCAGGAGATTAATAGCGTTGTAAATAGTCCCATTATTTTGTGCATTAAAGCGAATTTGCAATTTGAACTCGGCAGGGTATTTTCGGGGGGGGGGGGGGGGGAGGCCTTTTAAATATATTTTAAGTATTGTTATTTGTTAAGAAAATATTAATTTTTTTATCATATCTTAATCACTGAAATAAATCTATTTTCATTTAATCTCATTGAATGTTAACTATACAATGTATTTATTTATAGTAATGAATTTTTTAAAGGGTTACCAATGACAAGTAACCCAGTGCTGGAATAAGGGATGAATATCAAATACACGCAGTATATGTTAGTAGTATATATATATACATAAACAACAACAAATATAAATACATATATATATATATATATATATATATATATATATATATATATATATATACACAGATACACAGATACACATATATATATATTTATATATATATATATATATATATATATATCAGTTATATATAAACATATAACTAACCTGTGCTTGGAAAATGTATGCATATTCCAACAATCAATAATAGGTGAATGGCTGAAGCCATTTTGATGCCCGTCTGTTCCAGAGCACAACAGCCGAATGGCGGAACACTAAGGTCATTCCTGTTATAAAGGGAAACAACAGGATGACGTTTTTACCACAAGGCTACTGCAGCACGTACATTGATGTGACAAAAGAACAAGGAAATATTATGAGTTCGTGATTAGGAAACAAGATAACCACCATTTCGTTGAAACGCTTTCAGGTGGTTATTACAGCTAGGCGGAGCTTGTGACAGTGAAATCTTTCCTGGTATGTGGTTTGCAGGGCGACAGCGGTCTCACGAAAATTTCCGTCCTCAACAACATCTGTCATATACACATATGTGTATGTGCTGTTGTGTTTTGCATATGAATATTGGTTCAATTAGCAAAATACCTTGCCATATTGTTAACCCTTTATCGATTATAATATCATATGTTGTACGTGTAAAACAAATACTTTAAATAACAATATATTTTGTATTTTGCTAAATTGCGTATGTATATTTGTTCTTGGCTATCCTGTTATATAGTTGGCTCAGTGATACAATATTATTATGATATATGACCTGTGTCTTCGGGAAAACGGAAATTCAAAGTACAATTATTGGATAGAGTTACATAAAAGAAATATTTTAAGCCAAAACATTCAATCCACTCTACTAATAACTTAAAACAAATATTTTAAGCCAAAACATTTAATCCACTCTACTAATAACTTAAATTTTCTGAAAATACACATAAATTGCATCATCATTAATCTGGTTAGTAGGAAGATTAGCGAAGAACAATGCTTCCCGGTTTCCCTGATTTCATAAATATATATTCAACAAGTCTGCTGCATCGTTTCTCCCCATCAATGCGGAATAACATGAGGTAGGCACATTTTTTCAGGTATTTTGTTTATTTCAAAGATGTGTTTTCTCATTTTGTAACTAGGATAGTAAGCAATTTCTTTTACATGAAAACCACCATCTCCAATATGTTTATGCAATTAGATTGCCTGAGACAAGGAAGCATTTAATTATAGTACTCGCATGAGATATATAAAAAGTGCATTTGACTTGATCGCGGCTGGGGTAGTTTTGATATTCACAGCGGAAGAGAAAGAAATACAGTAAAACCTCGGAATTACGACCACCAGCGGGACCACGATAAAGTGGTCGCATTTCTGAGGTATTAGTCTAGGTGAGTTTGACTATCAAGGGTCCTACAACAGCTCGTTGTTAATTTGGACGTACGCTGTTAACTTTAAGTGCACGTTCCAGGCACCTAGCTCTCCAATATAATTTGGAATTAATGATTCTTTACCTTCTAAAACCACATTATAAATATAAGACCGGAAATTAAGACTTTACGTTTGGTTTAACACTATTTATTAATTCTGATGAAGAGAAGAAGTCAAACTTTACTCAGCCAATAAGTAGTTTCTATATATATACCCTAATGGTCAGTTGAATATGAACCAATAATAAATTGTTATTGACCAGTGAATTATTCAAAGCTATGGGCTTATACATTATGATTATAATTGACTGCAGCCCTAAAAAAAGATAAGAAACCTCCTGACCTGGTGTGATCTTCCGTGAACATGCTTTGAGATCTATGGCCTGTACTTTTTTCATCAAATGCCCTTTACTTATTTTGGTGATATAATGCGTTGGTTTGCGCCGGATCGCTACGCCTGGTCAGGCAACGTTTACTCGGTATTCGCATAAGTGAGGTTCAGGTCACCCATCGGGACCAAAATATGTGGTTGTAAAACGGAAAAACGAGGTACCCGTTATTCTGATGATCAAATATATGATATCAAGAGCGAATAAAATCGGAACCATGAAAATTTCGTAATTTCGAGGTGGTCGCTATACTGAGGTGGTCGTTAGGTGAGTTTTACTGTATTAATGGAAACAACAATTCAGGTTGGGCCATGCAATGAGTTGGGGTTAGAGCAATTTTTCTTCAATAAATAACTGTACCAAGTTGAATATGTGTGCGCATTTCAGTGCATAAAATAGCACGTTTGAAAGATTGAATTGATTTAATAATTTTGCTCATCGCGAATTGGTCTTTAGTGCATTTCTGTGGCTGCTGGAGGTAAAATGGGCTAAGTTTGACCCTTAGTCAGCCAGTGGCGGCTCCGTGCTCTAGAGCTGCATGGATGGGTTTAACTGTATACATACATGACTCTGTTACGAAGAAAAATTGCACAGGGGAAAACACTGGGCCGATCCGGGATTCGAACCAATGTGGGTGGCGCACAAGTCCAGCGCACCAACCGCTTCTCTAGCAGGTTCGCTCCGCTTTTATGTTACTTCGTAACGCACCCCCTCTTAAGAGCGCTCTGCTATCAAAACAAGAGTCACACTTTTGTGAGCTTATTCCCTGGGCCACAAATTTTACCGTCACGTTGGAAGAGTCCCCATTTGTTTCGAAGACAAATTGCTCAGGGAAAAACACTGGACCGATCAGAGATTCGAACCCATGTGGGAGGCCCACAAGTCCGGCGTACCAACCGCTTCGCTAGCTAAGCAAGCTTCACTAGCGAGACAGTTCAGTCCGCTTTTATGTCATCCCATACCAACTCAAGTAAACTTTTGTTGGTCGAGAATGGTAATGTTGTTCCCATTGCAAAGATTACTTCATGTTTTACCAAAAATAACCATCAATTTTAACTAGTGATTCATATTTCAGCCTCGATATGAACTGAATTGTCATGCTAAACCTGTCCTCCCCGCATTATATACCCAGTCTTATTCAACCAGTAAATATTAATAACTAAACAAGGAAAAGAAACTGACCCACTTATCTTGTCAAAGTTTTTTTTCTCTATCTGCCTCTATCTCTCTCTCTCTCTCTTTCTCTCTCTGTATGCATGTACATATATATATATATATATATATATATATATATATATATATATATATATATATATCAGGACTGAGTCCTATAAAATATGTTTTTCATCTAATACTCTATTACTTGGAAATTACTGTTTCTATTGCTCTTAGTTTGGTTTACTGTGGAATGGGGATGAGCATATGCTCACCTTGGTCTCTATATTTGCCCAACTCTCTTTATTTGAACATTAAACGTTCCTTGATATAAATTATAACGCAAATCATGGTCTGAATTAAATATAAAACTAAATAAATTTAAATCCTTTATTATTAATGAGCTTGTGAGTGCGTAAAAATCTGCAAAGTTCAGTATTATTTATTTACAGCATGTTCATTACCAAGACAACATAAAGTTTCCGGTAGGTTCATATTCAAGAGAATTTAAGATCAGTTTCCCATTCTTGACTGTTTTGAGTGTTCATGTTAATGATAGTAAGAAAGAGCAAGCAGAATGCGGGTATACCCGATTATCACAACATTGTATATTTTATAAATCATATTGATTTATTGATATTGGTAATTTAACGTATAAATGTACCCACAAGCATGTGGTTAAATAAAGTTTCAAAACTTTTTCTCGTAAAATTAACCATATAGCTTATTTGGGTTTTTTTCTTACATGTTAAAAACATTTTAAAAACTGTATACATGGGACATTTGGGACATTCATATTTCATTAACAAAAAAATCACAAACATCTCCTCCACTATTTAGCAGCCTAATTATCTTCATTATTTTTTAATACAGAAGAAGAAAAAATAACTTTCATATCATGTCATCGTGTGTGCCCAGTGCATACTGGACCACGCCATCATCTAGCATGAACAAGTTATATTAAACCCTGTACCACTACAATATGTTGTTCACCTATTTTAGTTAAGGGTTGTAATAAAAAAGTAATAGCTATCATTCTGTAATTTGTTCCATTTAACTATTTGTTGTTATAAATTCACAACATTAGTTACCACACTAAGCCAATATGTATAGACCTTGAAAGAATATAAAGTGCCATATGCCATCAAATGGAAAATTATCACAAAACGCAAAGCCTACTCATCCACAACGGAAATATGCAACTTATGCAACACGAAAATATATTTTATTATATGCAGACCAGAAGAAAGCACATTGAACAATAGAAGCGAACTGACCACCACATGTACACACAAGGCCAAACACCTGTTTTGTAACGTTAAGTAATCACACAAATCCCCACGAAACCAGCGCAACACAATAGCCACCTGGGCCCCAACGACAACCCCACCGAACCGATTAACCCTAGATTAATCCTACCTATTATGATGAACTTTTCCCGCATATCTGATCAGTTCAGTTAGTACCTGAAGAGTGAACCGGCTAGTTAACTGTACTCACGAAACAGTTCTGTGGTACATGAAGTAAAACTAACTGTATATGATACATTATTAATGCTCCCCTGCATGGTCGAGCACTTCCACTATGATGTATTGAATTTCTATGTGTATTACTCTGACTATATATATATATATAAATATATATATATATATATATATATATATATATATATATATATATATATATATATATATATATAATCTTCTGTCGTTTTACATTCCCGTCTTTTAAATGTATTTTCTGATATATTTCATTGAATATATTTTGCCTGAAACGAATTGAATGTCATTTACTGAATATTGTATCACAAACATACACCCGCTGTTAAGGAAATTTACTAGACGCAAACTTAAATTAGCTAAACAAATGGTAATGTCTCAGGTTGTCGTCTTTGGTTATAAACCGCATCAAGGTCATACCTGATCAAGTCATAACTCAAGGATTAGAATGATATAATCAGGGGCGTAGCCAGGGGGGGGGGGCGCAGGGGGCCATGCACCCCATCCCCCCCCCCTCGCCCCGCATCCAGTACTCGGCGTCCTTTCGGAATTTCACTTAATCTAATACATTTATATATATATATATATATATAGATATATATATATATATATATATATATATATATATATATATATATATGCATGAATTAAATCAGTTGCGGATCCAGAGTGGGCGCCTTCGGCGCGCGGTCCCCCATTGAGCGGCAAAATTTCTAAATTTATTTAATTTCCGATTTTCGTGATTAATTTTCGTTTTTCATATTTGTTATTATTAATAAGCAATAATACTTTATTTAAATTATCTGCAGTAACAATTACTTTCAAATTTATAAGTGGAGTATAAGGATATTTATGAACAGCTGCAGAACAACTGGAGATCGATCGGGCACCGGGCCCTGGTTTGGGTCGACCGTGAACAAATTACGGCTCCTCTGTTGATACCGGTACTCAAACACGCGATCTGTGCTGAGCTCTTACGAGTCCTGTGTGCAGTTGAAACCACGGAACCCGGTAAAATGCAAAGTTTAACATAATTAATCAGATTATCAGTTATTTCACCGCGAGCATTACATTTAAAAGATAATAATTTGATAGTTACAAACGTGATTGCGCTTTTGCGCCATTGATTCTTTTGAAAACGATTGAAATTTTATATACTAATTTTAAAGAAATATCAAAACAGTTTGACTACATAACGCAAAGACATAAGGGAACAGTTTTGCAGGAACAGGAAATCCTCTTTTTTTTGTGAAAAATTGCCTCAAAATTTCCCTTTCACATTGTATATTCAAAAATTTCCCAATATGTAGGGATATTTTCCTACACTAAAATATATTAAGTATAGTAAAAATAATAATAATAGTAATAATAATTTATATATATATATATATATACTTGTATATATAACCATTTCATATTACCCATACATGCATATTGCCCCCCCCTAAATCCTGACTACCCCCCTGATATAATGCATTCGTTGTGCATGACCCGCTTATCAGCTCACACATTGCAATGTGATATGTAGCCCATAAATCTGTTTTACTAAAAGTAACTACCTTTTAATTGTCTTCCTACGGCAAGTTGGAATTTATTTTCTTACTTTGGATGTTAGTAATGAGAGAGATTGGTAAGATGTTACACTATGTTAAATGTGTGCAAGAGCTTATCAGTTAACAAAATAGTTTTACTAGATTACTCCCTATTTTCAGTCATGGATTTTAAATATAAAATTGTGAGCTTGGAGTACTTTTCAACACAGTAATACCTTATCTCAGTATTCCATTTCCAATCTTGATTATTTTCGTGTCATTTACATTGTGCTGTATCTATTTAAAATTATATTATGTACATAAAATAGGCAAAAAATCAGCCAATATAAAACATAGCCCTATAAGGCTGTCATCCTTGAATAACTTTTCCCATTTGACTAAATGCCTATTCTAAAGGAAAAAAACTGCTTATTTTGTTCAAGAGCTTTCGGAGCTTGGAGCTTCCCCATCTGGTGCAGAGTGAAAACAAAAGAAGCAGCTGTATGTTTATGTTTGATTAACAATGTATAATAACCCTAGTGCGTGGTACAGTGTTTTGGTTCACTATTTGCATGTTTAGGGATTGTACCATGATCCGCTGGGTCTGTATGTATCAAGTGAGTAATGTTTACATCAACCATAATTTCACTTTACATATATCCCATCAAGATATCAACGGATGTCTTGCTTAGTTCAGGCCACATTGATTAAATTCGTTTAAAATATTTGACACTAAATGACGATTCCGAATAGTAGAGTAGTAGTGGTAAAAGGCCATGATTTTATACATGACTGAGGTTAACATAGGCAGAATTCCTAATAATATATTAAACACAGTCCACGGGTTTTGCTTACGAAAACAATCCCGGGTGACCGGAGGTCTGTTTTTGAGCCGCAACACGTGATGTTTCAGCCAACAGGAACATGTATTTCATTTTTGGGAAAAAATTCAGTCAGGGAATCTCAAGGTTGATACGTGTTTTAGCCCGAAGATACATGCGCTCGGTTTAGGTTTACACATGTGATCGCGCCCGGTCCACTGTTTTAACACTCGTTTACCGAATAAACAAACGGTTTCAGGGCAATAGTTTGGCAGGTTCCAATTAATTTTAAAGGGGAGAGGCTATTTTTCGTCTTAATTCATCATGCTTTATAGGTGATTGGGCCCCTTTAAATAGTAAGTTACTGTATTTTCTGAATTCATGCACGTGTCACTGTTGTAAGTAGCTGACTAGATTAGTACACTGTTAGAATTTCCTAACAGGGGGTCTGATAACACAGTGTTATGTGGTGGGTATGGACAGTTTGGCGCAAGGTATTACGTCATGTTATTATTAGTATGGAGTGGTCGTTCGGTGCTTATGTTATGTTAATGGTTTCTGTACAAAGTTGTTGAAATATAGCACACACTACATCATTACTGGTGCAATCAAAATGTTCCTACATGGTTTCATCAATACAAAAGATATTTAATGTTTCGTTTAGTCGAAGGAGTGAACATTTACCGTTTTACATGGGAATGTGCAATTAGTGTGCCCTTAATATGTATCTGTGGCACAACTAAAGATTTTCTTAATGACTATTTTTATGTACATATTTGGATGGTTTAAATGGGATGAGTGGTGCGTAAGAAAGGAGGGGTTTTAAAGTTACGTCTCATTCTAGTATAGATTGTTAATTATGAATAATTCTTATTAGCGGTTTCAGTATATGTGGGTGAGATATGGTGACTTTTGAAAGTTTCCTGCGAAGGTTTTCTGTTTTTATTTTGGGAGGTAGTAAATGTGTGAAATTTAGGAGACTATTTTTTTCTTCAACTGTTTGTCGCCTGTACCACCTATTAACATAAAATAGTCTGCAGTGTGTTTATTTCTGTTAAATTTGTTGGGAAATATCATATTGTATCCAAATAATGGATGTACCCGCATGTAGTGGGTGACATCTAGCGTGCTGAATATAATGTGTTAATCGGTTTACGGTACATGTAAGTTGGTGGGTGTCCTAGGTTGATGTTAATCGAGGTGTCGAAAAAAAATATATGACCAGTGGAATATTTTTTTTAAATTTTCATGTCAGGGGAGAGATATTGAATTGTGTATAAACTTTTATCAAGTTTTCTAGACATTGATGCCAGATAAGAAAAAATATCATTGTTGTATTCAGTAAATTAGTGGTTTCAATATTTGTAGATCTTTCATTTCAGGGAAGTCCTGAATGCTTTAGCATACTATGGTAGCATACGTGTACTCATAGTCATGCCCTTCGTCCGACGATAAATCTCATCGTTGAAATGTGTTTAATACTGATAAGAGTATCGCGTTTTTGATGGTAAATCTTGTAACTTCAAGGATGCTGTAAGCCCATTATTATGGGGTATATTAGCGCTCAGTGAATTAACATAAAGAGGCACTATATGACATATTCTTCACATAATGAGACTAACCAGGCTAGGCTCATGCTATATCATCATTCTGACGCCACATACAGCCGGAATAAGTTGAAATATCTTAATATGAACAAGAAAATAGCCCAAATTGAGAGATATATTTTTCTTTGATTAATGAAAGGGAAACACATTATGTCAAATCGCCTTTACAGGATACCCAGTAAGTCTGTGTAGAAACTATTCGAAGAAACACCGTTTTGTATTCTTAATAGGTCTTTAGCAAGAGAGAGTAAAAAGACACACTTCATCAATTCAACAAGACTCAAAAACCCTCACTGAGATAATGACATTTTACACGTAAGAGCTATACATATATATATTATCAGACAGAAGGGTCTCAAGTTTTGCCCGAGTAAAGTGGTAGGTAATAAATTTAGAAGATCTCTTCCTTAGGCTATAGCCACACATTCCTGGTTTTGGCGTCCCGGTGGCACTACGGTTGGACTCCGTAGTTAATCGTAGCCTTGTTAGACAGTACTTGAACCTAGTGACCCGTAGTCAATCCTGATAAACCGTCTTCAATCGACAACGTGTCCCGGTGGAGTTATGCGTGCAATACTTTGCCGGGGTCAATCGGGGTGAAAATGGAATCGTAGTAGAACCCTTCCAACGCCGTGGTAGAACCCTAGTGCCACCGCCGTAGCCGTAGTGGCCCGTGGGGACCTAGGCATCGTATTAGAACCCTTCCAAAGCCCTTGTAGAACCTTATTTCCACCGCCATAGCTGTAGTGGCCCGTGGGGCCCCCTCGTTCCAAATTGCGCGAATCTGGACACTTCCAAAATAAACTTCCGGGTATGGTTCACGTACGGCTCACCAGGACAGCACTCCGAGGTTCTAGTACGGCCCAGCAGGCTGAAGGTACGGTTGAACAACGATCGACCAAGTTCAGGCAAGACTGAGCCTCGGTCCTACTAGGGCTTACTAAGGTTACGTCCCGGGTAAACTACGCTTAGCTACGTTTTACGAAGTTTTACAAGGGTTCAGGGGGATTTTAGTAGGATGTCAGGAGGGTCTGCTACTGTTAGACCAAGTTTGGTGATGGAAATAAGCGACAAAATATATTTTACAATATTGACAAAAAGCGAAATAATATAAATACCAGTCTTGGCATCCTTCTCTTCAATTCTTGATTAACCAGTATTATGGATTAACCTTTCTGATGAGGTCATGACACCCCTTTGCACTTTGTCTCTTTTTTCCAAAGTATATTTCAACGCGCAGTTGACCATTATTTGTCGAGTTCTAAACGGAACATGTTCATTTGCAATTCTGGTTTGTGCCGTTCTAAACATTACTCTTTTTTTCTTCCTGTCACAGAATGGAAACCCCCTCCGTGTCCAAGACTGATAATTGAATTTCCTCACTCATTCATATCAAGGCTATGCACCATATAACTGGCTCTGATGCAAGTTTGATAACATTCTGTTATATTTCTGTAATCATTATTTATATTATATATTTTCTACATTTACTTTCATAATCCATTTATAATATTCATATATTATATAAATAAGCAATATTTTCAACCTCTCTATTAGCTGGTAATGGTTCAAACATAAAATATTAAAAGGCGATTTCTGAATACCCTGGTCCCCTGGTCTTCAATTCCTTTATAAGTGGCCCCTGTAAACCTCATTTTATGCTGATGAGGAACTATTGATTAGAAGTTTGTTCATTTCTATTTGCCTTAATATATTTGCTGTTTTGTCTTTGAGGCACAGAGTATTCCTCCTCTTTGTTACATAATTATTGGTAGAGCTTGGACACCTCATTAGACTGATTCCCTGCCTGGGACTGATCCTTTAGAGTTACATTCCTGGTTTTCCTTTACAGTATTGTGAATATCTAATTAAGTATGTTAAACTGCTCGTCCGTCGAAACTTCATAGTAATGAAAAATGCGTGAGTTTTCATAGGCGCCGTGCGGGCTTCGGGGTAAGCCGTGCCGGCGCCGGTAAGCACTGTCGTGGAACCTAGAAAGCCGCATTTAAACCTACTTATGTTGCACTGGCACCCTGCCAGAGCCGGAATGACCGCACTGGCGACCTATTGGCGCCCCACTGGGGCCGTAATTAAACTTGGTTAATCGGCATAAAACGTACTATAACCCTATTGGAACTGTAAATAGCCCATAGAAGAACCAAACTGAAACCTTAGAAGGACCGTCAGTACAGAAATCATCCCGGTTTTATAGTCAGAACCGGGGTCAACCGTTGCAGAGGGGCACCGGGATGCGCCGGGGCAAACCGGGACCGAAAACCATGAATGTGTGACAGGGGCCTAAGACTCCACACTAGAGAATACTTTAGTGCAAACTCGGAAAAAAATATACAGGCTAAACACAGCAAACTGATGAAAAACTAAAAAGGATAGTAAAAGCTGTAGGTAGACACCCCTGGCCGGGATCCTAATTAAATTCATGCATCAACAGATGCAGTATCAAATCTGAAAAAAAAATTCCACACCCGAGTGCAATCTAACCGCAGCTGAAGGCAAAGCAATGGATATTATTATCAGACCTGCTGGAACAGGTAGAGCTACTGTTATACAAAATAAAAATGACTATTTAAAAAAAGCGTATCGTCAAAGTAATGATAACAACTATAATAAAAGACCAGAAAATCACCCAACCGAAAATATTTGGAAGAACGGGATGGTCTAACATTTGACATTCCAGCAGAAAATACGACAACAATAAGGCGAGTTAATCTTTTCAAATTCAGAACCAGGTTATTTCTATACTTTTCCCAAAATACATAAACTAGGCGACCATAGGTCGAAGGCTTGCCAAAAATTGAAATGGGACAGACATACAGAATGAGGAATGCAAAGGCCAATAAAATGAGGTATAGCTTGTGTAGATAGGACAATTTTGGACACCTAAACACAACAGACTTGCAGGAGTTACATTTTTCTATAAAAAAGTATAGCTTTCAGAGCGATTGCTTGTTATTGTGGCCTGTAGAGCGAAAAAAAGTGAAATATTGTACCATCACGTTTGACGAGGAACTCTGTCACGAGAGTTGGTATAAAGTCCAGTAAAACTAATCCAATCGTGCCTGACGTCCTCTCTAGCTTTAGAAGTGACAGCAATAGATAATTGAGACCCAATATTTTGGGATATCATGGATTTTCCCAAAACAGGTATAACCATGGTAACAGCAGGTTATGACTGCTACATATCAGAAGAAAGGCCTTGGAATGGCGAGTAAAATGAGCTACAGTTTATGCGGCTACGAAAATTTGAAGAAGATATGAAGAAAAACCCTATTACCTTTTAATGACTTTGACCTTCACCCTTGGACTATTTACTCTATAAAACGTAGGATATTATAGAACTTTAGGTATTCTATCAACAGTATAACATTCAGAGAGATTGTTTTTTTTTTTTAATCTGGCCTGTGGAAAGCGACATATCAGACGAATGAAAAAGCAGAGAGGCGAATTTGACTACAGCTGACAAACAGACGGACATACTGACACATTGATATGCGAGACAAAATTTGACTAGATCACCACTTGGGAAAAGAATGGAGGTAAATATTGAGCTATAGTTTATGTACCTAAGGTGTATAGTTTTAGAGATATGGTCAAAAAATGATATGTTGAAGTGTTTCGAGTGCATCGCCCCCTAACTGCTATTTTCTGAAAATGAAAAGGCCCTTTTAAAACAGTATAAGATATAAGATGTACCAAATTCCAAACGAATCCTGCAAGATTGTGGCCTGTTGAATGGTATATGTAAAACAAAAGAACCATCAAACAGGCGAAATTGAGGACAATTGAAAACAGACAGACAAACTGACAGACTGACACATTCGAGTTGACAGTTGACTTAAGCATCTTTTGGGGAAAGCATAGAGGAAGACATTGACCTATAGTTTATGCAGCCATGGTTTATAATTTTGGAGATATGGCCAAAAAAGATATGCTGTAGTGTTTCAAATGCATCGCCCCCTAGCGGCTATTTTCCGAAAAAAAAATATTTTGA
Organism: Sipunculus nudus; assembly: GCA_026874595.1. Lineage (NCBI taxonomy): Eukaryota > Metazoa > Annelida > Sipuncula > Golfingiida > Sipunculidae > Sipunculus > Sipunculus nudus. The sequence continues at coordinate 36,625,239 of CM049317.1, read as the reverse complement.
AATATTAGTATAAGACATAAGATAAACCATTTTCAAAGGGATTCCGGCAAAACTGTGACAACAGGACACTCCTCGAAAGCAGTCGCATACATTGCGTGATGATTAAGCGTACAGCGTGAACTTTAGCAACGCTAAATCTAAAGTACGTTGTTAAAAGTCGAGTTAGTGAGCTCAAACTCTTGCATTGAATCCAATCGAAACGCAGACGATTACCATTGGGCAATTATTAACATCAATAGGTTATTATATGATATCGATACCAAGGATACTCGTCGTAGTTGAAGAAACGTGTAGAGCACCTAATCAGCATATAAGTTGCCTCATTATATTTAATCCATGGATGCGCGGCAAATCAAGGTAATTGCTATTATAGTACTCGGTACAGGCAAAAATGGGCACGTCATATTTTAATAAGGACAGGCCCTCATTTTTTCCATATAATGTAATATCAATATAATATATACATATATATATATATATATATATATATATATATATATATATATATATATTTATAATATTAAAATTATGGAAAGTGGTCGTAATTATATTATTTATCGAGTCGTGTGCAAGTAGTCTTGCTAGGGCACGATTTTATTTTTGCTATTATTAGTCGCTTTTGCTGTAAATTTTGCACTCAGCACTGTATCTCTTGGCATAATTTTTTTAATCCTCAACCACCCACGAGAAAATATTCCGTTTGTCATGACCCAAAATTTATTCGATGAAACACGTCATAAACAGCGGTAGGAACCAATGCGGTGGATTTTACTGTATCCCGACAGTATTCAATACTAAAGAAATGCAGTATAATTAAAAGTTGACCCTTCCTGACCAGCACGTATTTTATTTATCGAAAATCATGATTGCGTGACGGCGTGCTTGTTCGGATACCGGTCTCAATTGGTAGAACACTAATATGACAATAACTGAAGAACATCATATATGGGATAATAAAAAGGATTGATTAGGTCTGGATTTAAAATTATCGCTCAGAGACACGCTACGTTTATTGTTTATACTTTACAGACAGGCCTGTTTTATCGCTATGCATTGTATCCGCCCCTGATTTCCGTTCTTTTTAACAGAGGGCAAATCGGTTTGAACTGGCGCCACTTCTGCCGATTATGATGAAGGCTAAACAAAAAGGTCAGAAAACAGTGTATATGGTGAGCGCATGCACATGACAAGACCATATGAAAAACTTCATTCCCTGTGGTTAGGGCTTGACTTCCTTCCAGCCGTTAAGAGATTAGTCAGATAAATGTGACATGTGCCCTTTGCACCCTGTAAACATCTAAATTGAGTGTGTGACGTTCTGGTTTACGAGGGTATTATTTTAACCTACGCAGGTTTATTGCAACGGGATGTGATTAGTTCTATTTATCTATTGTAACATTTTCCTTACAGCGGATTAACCGTACATATGCTCGTCAGGAACACAAATGATCACCTTTAATTCACTAGCCTAGACAAATCTACCAAATGCTTTTATATATGTCCGTTCCTAATTACATATACAACGTTTGTCAGCAAGTAAATGTGCATGTAAATATTTTATTTTCGAATATTTCTAATAAATAATAGTAATAATACTATTCAAATATGTCAGGACTTTTGTTTGTTAAACCGCGTAATAAATAATATCATATATTATAGCTTCTCAAAAATATGAAGAAAATATTTACAAGAAAAAACACGAAACAACTATTTTAGAATATACGGAAATTTTACTTCAGATCAAAAGTTGACCTTATACATGTGAATACAAGAAAACTAAATGTGTACAAAAGATTATAATGAAATTTTTACTTCACTGAATAGTGGTTGAGTTCCAACTCTGCTGAATGCTATTGATCGAATTTGCATTAAACGTACATAATATAAAAAATAATATAAGAGGGGGCTAAACCCTAAGCAACTCTGAATACAATATACATGGTTAAAAAACTGTTAAGGCTGGCTCATAAACCAAATTCATATCACATCTGGACCAACAACAATCTTAGCCCTAATAACGCTCAGTACTGCAGCTCGTAGAAAAATGAAAGTACAGGTGCAGCGTACGAATCAACCGGACAGGAAAACTAAAGAAAATGGTGTCACAGGAAAATTTACGTCTCCCGAACTACAAGAGAATGGAATAATGAGATATAATAAATAGGTGTAGTCCATATGAGAGAAAACACGTATTTCAATGCACCTGGCCACATATAGTATGCGGATATGATGAAAGACTCTTGGCTTCGAACTAGTTTATGCGCTGTAGTCATCGTGGTATCATATACTACCAGGGGCGTAGATAGCGGGGAGATGCGAACCCCCATGAATTTAAGGTGTGGCGGGGGGGGGGGGGGGGGATGGTGTGTACAATGGTGGAAAAAAGCAAAACTATAGCAATTATGCAAGGTAATAGTAATAATATTTATGACGAACGTTGTGAGGTATTACAAGTAAAAACTGTCTCGCGTCGTCAAACATTCAAGGATCGTTTATTCGTTATTCTGAGTGTCACCATAAGTTTCGTATATTTTGTATCTGGAATGGAGATACGTTCATAATATTCAATTACAATCATACCGTAATTACTATTATCGTTAAGTATGCAATTTAATATGCAGACTAGGACCTCCATTATGCCCCATAGCTCTATAGCTATATGATAACCTATTAATTATATGAATTAATATAATCATGTAATAATTCTACAAAGTACAATTTTGATTTTTATCACTATATATTATGCAATGATCTCTCCGTACACACAATCACCCACACAATAATTTTATATATATATATATATATATATATATATATATATATATATATACATGTATATATATAAACCTATATATGTATAAACGTATATATATATATATATATATATATATATATATTTAATCAAATTAATACACCAAGAAATGCAATACATCATAGTGAAAGAGCTCAACCATGCAGGGGAACATTAATAATGTATCATATACAGTTAATTTTACTTCATGTACTACAGAACTGTTTCTCGAGTACAGCTGACTAGCCGGCTCACTCTTCAGGTAGTAACTGAAATGATACTACAGAACTGTTTCGTGAGATTCTGCTACTGTAGAAATAAAAATGAATGTCCGATCAAGGAAGGATGCCTAACACAAAGCGTAGTTTACCATGCCACAGTCACCAGACTTGATAATTATCACGTGGAAACATATATTGGACTGACCGAGAACACCTTCAAACCAAGATATTATGGACACATCAGTAGTTTTAAGAATAAGAAATACAGAAACAGTACCACAATAAGCCAATATGTATGGACCTTGAAAGAAGATAAAGTGGGATATGCCATCAAACGTAAAATTATCCCAAAACGCAAAGCCTACTCCACCACAATGAAAAAATGTAACTTAAGCAACACGGAAAAATATTTTAAATGAAGGGTCAGAAGAAAGCACATTGAACATCACCACATGTAAACACAAGTCCAAACACCTGCTTTGAAAAGTTGAGTAATCACACAAATCCCCACGGAACAAGCGCAACACAATAGCCACCTGGGCCCCAACGACAACATCACCGAACCGAATAATCCCGGATTAATCCTACCTAATATTGCGACCTTTCCCGCATATTTGATCAGTTTAGTTAGTACCTGAAGAGTGAGCCGGCTAGTCAGCTGTATCCACGAAACAGTTTTGTAGTATTAAGTAAGACTACCTGTATATGATATATATATATATATATATATATATATATATTTCCATCGGCAGTGAACCGACTATTCAGTGTATATGTTCATTTCTTCGTACAACGAACCAGCATTCATTCATCTCTCTCTCTCATATATATATATATATATATATATATATATATATATATATATATATATATATGTATATGACCACCCCCCCCCCCCCCCCCCAGTTCTGAAGACCTTGTAGCATTGTAACGGTTGCATTCTCGCCGTAGATGTAGTACATTCATTCATTTTGTTACATGGCCTTACACAAATTGCAACAAAAGGTATCCCTATTTGTTTTGTACCCGAGAAGGTATCCTTTTAACCATGAAAAGTCCTCAGATATTCTCCTGGGGAAAGCAGTAACATTTAGTAATATCTTAAATGGCCTCCAGAAGGCCTAGGATACATCAAGTTAAATTAATTAAAAGGATATAACTATATGTCATACACGAGTAGGTATTTATATTGAGCAGGTACCCCAACCGGGTAATGTGTAGCACTCACTAATCCTGTTACACTGATATAGTAGTAATAAGATATTCATCACACATCCAGAGGGATTGACCGATACGCAGGGTTAATACGGAATTTTTCTCGCACATGGTAAGTGTTGTTAGAAAGTATACTAAAACAGCCACGATTGGTCTGGTATATGTCAAGTGACGAGGTGCCTGCTTCTGAAACGCTCTAACAGGTTATTAGATGCAACTGTCAGACTAACTGCAGCACATTCAGATGCACATGCAAAGAGAATCACGTTGCGTACTTCCTTGCTTGTTGAAACTGCTTGGGCTCTAGCTGCGTACAGGGTTGCCAGCGGTCAGGGAAAGTCAGGGAAAATATATGTGTTCAAGGTCAGGAAAAAGTCAGGAAATTTCATAAAAAAATCACGGACTTTTATTATGTTTATGTAAGTCAGGGAATGTTTAATGGCTATGGCTACTGTAGTTGATTATCAGGTAGGAAGGTTTTTTTTCATACAACATTTTCATTTTTCTTTTCAATTAAAGTTGTGTTGTGTATGTAGGTATAATCTTATTTCCCTTTGATTTTTGTACACACATGTGAGTTGATGATGCATAGCATGGGTGCACAAAATGTATACATGTAGCGCCAACTTTTATATATATATTTACATGTTTATTCGTACTAGGAAGTACAGTACATTATATGCAATGAAAAGAAATATGAAAGATATACAGAAAGAAGGAAGGAAAAATGAAAGTTCAGTCCGTACCCATTACAAAATCGGATGATAATAAATCAATTAGCGTGTTAACCTCATCGGAGGTCAAATGCGAAGTACATACCCCATCTTTGCATTCTATCAATTCTGACAGTAAATCTAAGTTAATGGATGTTGTTACCATCATAAACTGTCTGTTAAGTATCTTTATATTTCTAATATTGCGTTGTATCCCATGGTTGTGCATCTGACTTTCCAGATATCGTAAGTTGCCTCCAAGTACACAAATTGAGGTATAATGAGCTCTCTTTGTCAGAAAATTTACAAAGTCATTTGCAACATCCTGCATGTTCAGAAATAAATTTATAAAGCGTGAGCTGATTATATTTATCAGAGCCGGAGAGCCCGCCAATTCATGTACAATATTCTTGTGAGAGTTATATGGTAAGTGTCATAGGTGACGCAGAGCTTTATTATATGATGTACTTAATCGATCAATTGACTTATGCTTTAATAACGAGGTTTGACAGCCTTAAAAGGAAAAACAATAAGTGTGAAATAGCCTGTTCTTAACCTTGCTAGACAGACATCCGAAATGCGCCGTTAAGGTGTTAAAGCTTGCAATAAATTTGACTCTTTTACCGAAGACGTCATTGTTATCTGACAAGTTCCAGTTACTGTATTCCCAAAGTACTGTAGAGAATCCTGCCATTCTTGGGCTAAACCATTAAAAACGATCTTATCTGGTCTAGCTGGATACACCCTGTTAAAAATAACACATGTTGTTTTCTTATTGTTAAATAACTTATCAAATTCTTCAGCAAACGTTTCACATTCTTTAACCATCTGTTGAAGCCCCGTCTGAGTCGGACATAAGACCGTAAGATCGTCCGCATAGCCAACAGCACCAGCAAAATAATTTCCAATATAACATCCTATTCCCTTATGTGTGAGACGATTCAAAAGCTCGTCCATATAAATATTAAGCAGAAGGGGGGATAATACACCCCCTTGGCGTACACCATTATTAGCACCAAACTGTTCAGTTTCAACATCATTCCATTTTGTCTTAATAACAGGTCTCTGGTAGATATCTGCTAGTATTCTAATGACAGTAGGTGAAACATTGCGTTTTATGAATAAATGGAACAAATTGGGAATATTGATTCTGTCAAAAGCGCGTGACGCATTAACAAACTGTAAACTGATGACCCGTTCCATATGTAATGTGCAATAACCTCCTTCAGCACTACTGTGCACATTTTAGTCGAATGCCCCTTCTGAAAAGCATATTGCAGTGGAGAAGAGCCAAGTTTATCTACATTTTTCTGAATAAAAATACTATCAAGTAGTTTGCTGAAACAACTTGTCAATGAAATACCCCTGTAGTTATCACTACAGATAAGGTCACCTCTTGGGTCTTTCGGTATAGGTATAATTACGTAAGAATTCATATCTGCTGGGACAGGTCCATGTAAAATCATAAAATGAAATAAAATTGATATATATATATATATATATATATATATATATATATAAGGTAGTGTTACCCTCCGATGTAAGGTGCTCTATGGCCTACAGACTAGGCCAGAGCGGTATAACTCTGAAGAAAAACAACACTGTTAATTCACAACAGTCTGTTTCACGGGATGCGACCCGATCATCAGGTGAATGTGGTTAGAATGAAGCTAACGGCATGGTTTGAAAAGCCGAGACTTTACGAGATTACGAGATTATGCTTTGTGCGATTCGGGGCGGGGAAGGGGGGCATGTGAAAGACTGACACTGATCCTATTGTCCTCGGGTGCACAATAGGATTCGTCGGGGTACACGTGCGATACTGGAACATAACAGGGCAGGGCAAAGAGGTTATTTATTGTTGTTAATTTTATATATAATATAATACAATGATATATACCAGGATGCTCAATTAGCATACTGAACTGATTTATAGTAGGGTCTTGGAAGCAGTGAACATATCAGTCGTATACATATGATAAAAATACACATATACTATGAAAATACACAAAATACAAGGCAAATATACAATATATATTAGCTTCATTCTAACCACATTCACCTGATGATCGGGTCGTGAAACAGACTGTTGTGAATTAACAGTGTTGTTTTTCTTCAGAGTTATATATATATATATATATATATATATATATATATATATATATATATATATATATACATACAAACGGTGTGTTTCACTAATGATATGGCCAGACTGTAAAATCGATCTTCCATCAGATTTACTAGTTTTTAAATGATTTACAGCCATCCTAACGTCGGATACACTAATGTTGAGAGTATCCTTTGGTGATATTTTTGATTGCCTGATTAACAATATTATTCAGTTTCTCCGCTTTATCTGGAAGGCTATTATATAAGTGTCTGTATTTTTCCCAGAAGTGATTTGCAATTTCTGTACTAGTAAATTTATTATCAACAGTCCTGGTCTGTTAAGGGCCACCTGACTTCATCTTCTTCACTTCGGTCCATAAGTCTCTGTCTCGACTTTTATTTATCATATCTGCCATACGTTGCTTACGTAGGTTATTCTCTTGTCTTTGGCAGTTTCTCAATATTCTGTGATATTCTGCACGGGTCATACCTCTAATAACAGCCACATATCCTGTATTTGGGCGACCATTCTGTATCCATAGCCAGTGCCAGAACAAGGACTGTTCTTTAATTGGTTTTACCGTCTCTGACCAGTATGGTATTGGTATTCTGTTAGAGCTTGTTTGTTTTCGGTGTGGTAGCCACTTGTAACTTGCATCTACACAACTTTGAACAATGTCTGTATAAAGCTTATCTATATGTTTTTTGTGGGTATGTGATGAACAGGTATTGTTGGAGCATGTTATAATATCATTAGAAATATTATTTTTTTCTAAATTTATATCGACTGTGTTTTTGTATCCCCGAATCGCATCCTTAGTGGCATTAAACCATTCAACCTAATCACGTTTAGGGTAAATATCACAATTAACTCTGTATTTATCTACCCGAATATCACATTTCATAATCACCGGATTATGATTAGAGGCATTCGATGGGTCATCTATAATTCCCACATGACAAATTATTTTATAAATATCACCTGAGCAGATGAAGTGATCAAATGTGGAAGTACCCTCTCCCTGACAGTTCCTGTAAGTCTGAGCAGGCAAAGCCTGCGGGCTATTCCAAGCAAAATATAGATTGTTATTAGCACAGATGTGTTTTAAGTACTTTGTATGACTATTATGCCTGCATAAGTCCACATTACAATCTCCAGCAATAATAATGGGATTTTCATTGTAAATTTCGAGTGCTTGCTGAAGCTTATTTAAGGTGCCAAGCAATTACTCATTAAGATCAGATTTTGAACGATTATCACACGGTAAGTATATACAAATTAATATAACACTAGAATCGTCTGACTGTCTCAGGGATACTGCGCATAAGCAATTTGATCCAAGGTTTAGTGGCTGGACACAGGCAGAGAGTGATTGGTGCCATAGTTTGGCCACTCCTCCATATGGCCAACCATAGAGTATATCTCTAGAGCTATCAATACCTGTTTGAGCTGTGAACATATTCTTATCATGTATAGAAGCTAGTAATGATTCTCGTTCCTTAATCAACCATGTCTCCTGTAAAAATATTAAATCTTTACAATGTGCATCTATAAGTGTTTTGATATAATACTTTTTATATCATTTACTATACCAGCTGGGTTATATGATAGGGTTTTCAAGTTTTTTCAGATTGTTAGTTGGCATAGCAATAAAATTAATGGTGGTTTTCATTTGTAGATTTCTTATGTGGGTACTCTCTACTTATAAAGAATTTTCTGCACCCAATACCAGTCGGCCAGAATACCTCATTCATTACTTCATCTATATCATTAACATTTATCTTAATCTTATACGATTTCATTAATGAATCTTCACGTTATACTTTCTCAATACCCATCACATTTACTCCTTCGTTAAGAATATAATCCTTCAATTCACTATCATCTACGTTATTGCTGACTCTATTCACAAAGAGGTTGACAGTTCTTGGACCACCTTTTATCGTGTCATGATCCTTTTTACCGATAACCGTGGGCTTGTTTCGTCTTATCTGTCGTCGTTTCTCATGTTTCTGAAACTGGAAACCGTCGTTTTCAGTGTGGTGTGCACCTAGATCAGTTTCAGGCATAGAGCTTGCTTTATTTTTCGTAGAGATTTTATTCTTATTTATAAGCCTGTGACCAGAGCCTTCTTTAATCACGTCACTGAGTTGCCTGGGTGAGGGTTCCTTGCTAGTATCCTGAAGGGATTGGTTTGGGCCTACACCTTTCTTCTCGTGACTAGCGTCCCTGTTACTTTCAACTTTGATAAGTTCCTGATGCACATTTGCGGTAAGGGCTGCAACTGAATCAGAAGTTTGCTCTGATCTTACTTCTACCAACTTAAGTCTCTGGTCTAATTTGTTAATCATATCCAGGACCGCTAAATGTTCCATCTGTTCGGGTGTAAACCTTGGTAATCGTTCAAGGTCACATGCACCAAAACTCGGGAGACTGATATTTTTGTTGTCCAGCTTTTGAAAAGCAGATACAATATCCGCTGCATCAGCTTCTCTTGCTGTTCTTGAACTTGATGTCACCCTATTTGGTTGCTCACCAAGTATTTCCGTGCTACCGACTGTCCATAACAGGGTTTTCGCCGTACAGATTTCATTTCTTTCGTAAAACCTGCTAACTACAGCACGTAAATTATCCGCTGAAGACCTATGTATGTAGTACTGGACGTATGACAGCAGACAGTTATTGACACAGTCATATAATTCACTTGTTTTATCTACATTAGATGTGTTTCCTTCGCTTCTCGATTTCCTCCCAGCGTTTGCTGGTTCCTCCACCTCGTTCTGTTATGTTAGTCCTTTTACACGCACCATCTATTGTGTTACAATTTCCGTTGAAATCTTCCTCTCTCCCTTAAAAAAACTAATAATTTTGGCTCGTTTGATGCGTAGTCATGAAATCACGTCCATCGCATAAATTGATGACGAGTATATATAATCACTTTTAATGAAAGGCAATCTGTCTCTTATTAGTAATACGAAACTCATATACAGTACTAGTAAAACATTTTACATAAGGAAATGAATCTGCATAGGTAACAAAGTACAAAGGCATAACAGAGTGCAGTTTAATTGATCCACTGAAGTCATTTGTTGTGAGTGTGTGATAAATTATACACATGATAAATGCTTGATAACAGAGTGTATGGTTCTTCGCATATTACGTTGTCTATTCCAAATTTCTAGTTTCATTTTTCTTTGCTTTTCAGTTACAATTTGGTTTGCAGTAGAATGAGGTTTTCGAGAAGAAATTGAATTTGGTGGGTTAGTTTTTTTTATAGAAAAAAGTTAAAAGCCCGGGAATAGTCGGGAGAAGGAATTCTAAAAAAAAAAACGTTCGCTGATCGGGCATTTTCTATATGTGGACCTTCTTCTTGGAATGAACATCCTAATGATGATAAATGCAGCAAAAAATTGACGACTTTTATAGAAAATTGAAAACGTATCATTTTCGACTACGTTTTTAATAACAAACATCCTCTTTTTAATGAACTAATATTAACCTACATGACAATATCTCAAAACGATGTATTGCTTTTCCTCTATCATGAATCTATCTACCCTTAAACTGAAATTGTAATTTTTCTTTCAATAAATTGTTGAGTAAAAACGTAAAATTTCAGTTTATATTAGTTCAATAAAAAGCGGATTATTGTTACTGGAGGCTTAAAATACTGTACTTTTGAAAAAAATTAAATGTTATAATTTAAAATAATATATACTTTATTCGGTCTCATATGAATATAAACCACTTTTGGATTGAATTCAGATAAAGGGCTTTCAAACAGTATTGATACCATAAGAGAAGGATTGAAGTATACGAAATCGGCCTCAAATATTACATATTACAGAGGTAAACAGTTACGGTCAGTATTTGGATGATAGCTATTTTTTATTGTATTTTGTTGATGCATTTTTAAACGTTCTAATGCCACCACATTAAAGGCAATACCTAGGCTGAGGTTTAAAAAACGCTCCTCCAAGAAATGCACATTTGGTTTGGCTTACAGTTAAAAATCAGATACTACGCTCCGTGTTAGACATATTATCGGCCAGTGGGTTACATAGACACAATCCAAATGAAATTTTTCCATGACAAGATCACGTCTACAAATGTGCTCCCTGCCCAGCTAGCTACGATTAGCCTTTTGAAAAAGAAAAACCCATTCGGCTGAATAAACCCTTTTCAAACATTTAAGGGCGGTGTTTGCTCCGAGTTCTCATACTACATAAAGTGGATCTGTTTGCACGTGGGTTTATCATTATATATTTCTTTATCAAAATTTAGGCTTCTGTGACAATGGGAATAATCATCGATTTTCGGTAAAAGGATTATTCAATTTTACAAAGATAAAATGGCAGACGTGTGGCAGACATGCCTCGACCTGAAAACGGAGTCCACAAAATACCTGCATATGGGCTTTTCATATAAGTTCCTCTATATGTCATTGTTGGAACGTGTAATGTAACTGCTTTTTTACATTAACGTATGTTCACTAGATCCTTGTGCGAGACGGAATGTGTAAACCCTCAACCGCACGGCCGAAAGTTACAAAAACACGTTAAAAGCTCACTTTAAACTTGCAACCGAGCCTGTCAAGCATAATTTCTTCAGATTCAAACCAATAGTCAGGACCAACAGTGTAGTGAATGTTTAAGTTAAGATCCAGGAGAGGATCCAGGATTTAGGAAAAGTAGGGGTCTAACCCAGTTGGACTAATGACAAAACCTAAAAAAAAGGGTCCCAAGGTCTTGAAAAGGTATAGGTAGGTCCAGGCCAAAAAATTGGGGATGAAAACCTTTAAAAACGTTCCGACGGCTGGAAGGGGGGGGGGGGGGTCCAAACCCCAATCTCCTCCCTGAATCCGCGTCTGAGACGTGAGGCAGCAAACTCATTCTCCCAGTCTTGTTAGCCCTCAAGTGTGATCTAAACATGTTTTACTGGTTGTGATGCTGTACCGTTCCGTGGGGTACTTGTGCATGACAACTCTCATATTTCAAACGAGGAATATGGAACTGTGATCTAGAGTATTAGAAACTACAAGATAACAAGAAAATAAATTAATTTAAATTTATATTATATTACATATATATATATATATTAATATGTCTGATAAAACCAAATAATCATGACTTAAGTCCCGAATAGTTTTGTTACCTCCGCAAGGAGCTGGTTACATATTTGTCGGCGTTAGTTTGTCTGTATTCTTTTTTTTTTTTTTTTTTTTTGGGGGGGGGGGGGAGGGTCTGCTTATTAGCAACAAAAAAGCAAAAGGATTTTAAAATGAAAAATGTTTCATTTTTGATCATACCATATGGGGGAAATGAGCTGCCTTGGCTGAGGTCCGCGCTACATGAGTGCCTATACTAGTTCTGTCAATAACACATAAGTAGAGGCTTTATCGGCCTACAAATCTCCATGCGTTCACTGTATGCATCTAGGGTAAGTACATTGCCATGTGTCTCATTATGTGACAGGTGACCACGAAAGAGGAAGCATTCATTTAATGTTACGTCAAATGCTTCCCTTCAATTTTATCATAAATATATCTCACAGAATAAGAGCACATATGATATAAAGATAATGTTTAATAGACGCGATAAATACGCTTTATATTTATGGTTATAAAATATAAACGTGTGTACACCACTGCCAACCCTACACCCATATTTCGACAAAGTACCATTTAATATATATATATATATATATATATATATATATATATATATATATATATATATATATATATATATATATTTATATATATATATATATATATATATGAACGAATCTAAAAGTGCTCAATTAGCCTGATGCTAAGAGCTGATACTCAGAATTTATAACTAAAATGTTCAGGTAACTGAACATTCCGTTATAATTCTGTATATATATATATATATATATATATAATTCACATTGCATTTCATGCACATTTGCGGCCCATAGAGTAAAAAACAGGCCCATTTTGTATTAAACATACCCTGCCAATATTGTAATAAAATTGCAAGTGGGAAAAACGGCCCATATTGTAATAAAATCGCAGGTGGGTAGAATTTCATGCAAATTAAATTAGGCAATTTAAATATCGACTTCTAGTGGCACGAATGTGTAAGTAAAGATAAAACTATGAAAACCACTTGATTTACATAATGACTAACTGTTTAATACGGTAACAAAGCTAATATGAGCGAATTATGGCCAAGATACATGATTATCATTTTGTTGAATCAGTGTTTAAATGGAATGATAAAGTATTTAAACAGGATAAACTATATATATATATATATATATATATATATATATATATATATACATACATACATACATATACACAATTAAAGTATTTTGGCGTCTGTATAAAAAACAATTTAAACACGTATTGAATGTAATCTTGATTTGCTGAAAACATCTTAGTATTTATTCTGGGTACATTTCTAGCATTTAATTAAACGCTTGAGTCCAGCTAATATACTTGTATATATATATATATATATATATACATATATATATATATATATATATAATTTGAATAATTTGATAATTTGAACAGAAAAAAAACCTACAAAACTCTCAATATGGAAACAATTTAATTTATTTTAATTCTTTTTAAAAATAAAAAAAAATGAAAATTTAAATTTCAGTGCGTTTTGCTTAATGTATGACAGAGAATATGTTATATGATCTCTCGAAACCTCCTAGATTTAGAAATGATGAATGTAGATACTGCTGCAGTTTGTCCTGTGTCAATCCACGGACTGACTACATCGATTAGAATTCGGGACATCATATTATCTTATATTCTATGATAAGAAAAATCAGTCAAGAATAAAAGTTTGTTTGGTGGACTTATATACAAAGGTTAAGATGTCTTAGGTCAATATGTATAACACGTCGCATAGCTTAAGAGCTTTCAACACGCGTATTTGAAGTTAAAACCTGGATGCGTCATTCGTGTTCTTCAAAAGTGACACTGATACAATTTAATTTTTAAAAATAACATTACGCCCATGCAACATTTTGAAAATGCCGGTTTTTGTGTGTTAGAGGTAGAGCACAGGAAGATTGTAAGTTCGAATCTCAGCCGAGGAGCGGTGAGATTTTTCATGGTCGGCCCCCATCCAGGGTAAGTGCACTGCATAATGGGAAGGCTGTGCCCTACAGCCGTGTATCAATCACAAACGAGTGCAAAATTTGGCGAATTCCTCCATGTTATGACCCAGTAACGGGGATGATTACACACCCAGGAGCCGCAGGTGCGGTAGTTACCTGACACCAAGTAGTTACCTGACTCCAGGATACAATATAAATACGGGAAGCGTATGCTATAGCCCTGTCACGTATTCCAAACCGATATAGATTTATGCAGATGTAAAAACAGGTTACGATTAGTTCAAGAAGCGGTCCACCAAAAAATACCATATGATTTGTTATTATTACAACATCGGCCATTATTATAATATGGGCTTTTTTATTACATTTATGGATCGATATTACAGTAAGGGCCAGATTTTATTGCAATATGGGCAGGGTATGTTTATTACATTCTGGGTCGTCTTTATTATAATATTTGCCGTCATTACATTATGGGCCGGTTTTTAAATTATGGGTCGTAAAAGCCTGCCTTCATATCTTTTCCTCACTAAACTACGCGCACATACAGTTACACACAACTAAAAGTTCTGCTATGCGAAGAGGAAAACAAAACCTTTAACACACTGAGTATGTAAACACACACACACACACAAACACACACATATATATATATATATATATATATATATATATATATAGATCATATAAACTTGTAACTTTCATTAAAAGATGTATTATAAAAATGTTGAAGGAAAACCAATATATTTTATTATAAATAAGTATCTTGTACAATAAGTGCTGGTATATGATCAGTCTGAAATTTAACATGAAGGTAGCCCTTCAAAGAAAAGACATCTAACTTTTTCTTTTACCAAATGGTTGCATTTATTCAGTTCTCCTGATCGTATATTATTGGTATTTTGAAATTGCTGCCCATAAACGGCTACAGTGATCGATCCAGGATTTTGCAATGGAGATGGCACTACTGTAATAAAGGTATGTTTTTTTTATCTTGACCTCGCACAGCATCTCTTTACATACAGAGGAATATTATATGTTTCACGTGTCAATATTTTCATCCATAAGAAACATTTGCCATAAAGGGAAATCTAAATCTTAACTAAATTTAAAATATAACATAAAATCTAATTTAAAAAAGTTTAATTAAATGACAATAGGCATAAATTCCTTAAGCATTTGAATTTTAATTACTACCACATTTAAAAAAAAGTTTTATTTAGTGACAATGGGCATAAATTCCTTAAGCATTAGAATTCTAAAAACTACCACATTAAAAGAACCGTTAAACATAGTCCTATGACACCTAAATAAAGAGTTCCTTCTCTCTCATGTTGATATTACAATGATTTTGTTTAGGAAATATAAATTAATTGTAGTCACAGTGACTTAACTTTACATTTTCGACAAAATTAATATACTTTACACACTTTTATATCCCTAAGGCCATGTGGCCTGCAAATTTGCTGGTTGCATAATATATCGAGCAGCCATGCAGGGTGAGTAGACCATAGAGAGGCTTAACTTTGAAATAAACTTGAAGCATTTGTTAAACGTTTCTTTTATTGACTATATAAATAATTATTACCTATGTGTGGCATCAGGGGTCTGCCTCAATTTTGAAGTCACGGGGACTACTTTTCAATCCCAATCAAACTTATGATTTACTCATACAAAAAAACTTATGGAAGTTTATCGTTATTATTTCTAAAATCAAATTTGAACAGACTTTGTACAGATCCAACAAACTGCTAACAGATGCTAACATGTTAAAATAACTCTTTCCTCGCCAATCGTTTGTTTTTTAATGCAATTATTCAAATACTTCAATCATCTGATAGTGTATTAAACCCATTCATCAAATATCAATACAAAGGATTAATTTTGAGAAAACAAGAACTAACCAAACCTCCCAGCCCTAGTCCAGGTTATACATGCCAATAATAAATACTGTACATAATTTGCATCAGAATGAAATCAAGTAGTAAAATAATGATATGCCTATGTATTGTATGAAAGGATACATTTAAAAAACAATCCGACTAATCGAAATCTTAAATGCTAAAATTATGTTCTTTCACACAGCTTGTAGACTATAGGGCATAGAAATGAAATTTCAGGTTTCCAAGAACTTTGTAATGGAACCTCCCTTGATCCTAAATTAGAAGTTTCTAGGCCTGTAACTGATCATGCAGATCTGACCTGTTGGGCGCTCGGATAATGTTCATTCACATATTTTTGCAGAATATATGTCACCATGACCTCATTTCAGGTTTCCACATATATTTACATAGACACTCCCTGAATGTCAGGTTAGAAGATCCTTGGTCAATAAAATACAAATTGTGCCCTGTCGATTCACTGAGTGCTCAAAATCATGTTTTCGGCCGATAGTTTGCAAATTATCGGTCACATGAACTAATTTTAGGTTTCCGAGGAGATTTAACTATGACCTCCTTAGATGTATAGTTAAAATTTTTTGATCTAACGGTTACAGTTTGTGCCCTATTAACGGCCGGACTGCTTTATTTGAAGGTATATAAAAGAGAAAAAAAATGCTAAAAAATTAGAAAACATACAGTTGGAGCTATCAGTCTTAAGGGGGGGGGGGGCATGTGTTCCCTT
Organism: Sipunculus nudus; assembly: GCA_026874595.1. NCBI lineage: Eukaryota > Metazoa > Annelida > Sipuncula > Golfingiida > Sipunculidae > Sipunculus > Sipunculus nudus. Next base: position 36,608,454 of record CM049317.1, on the reverse strand, counting down.
TGCCCCCTCTGGATCCGCCTATGCGTATGGTGGAATTTAGAAGCAATGCTATTAAACTGAATTGGCCGTGTGAGTTATGCAAGATAGCAAACAATATAAAATAATTAAATGATAACATTTCAAACGGTGGGGGGGGAGGGGGAGGGGAGGGGGCTCAGGATCCGCCTAAGCGCCATTGAAATGGAAACTGTAAAAATGTCTGTTCTAACTGCATGACATGAAAGGAAGTGTTTTTTTTAAGAATTTGCTAATCTTATTCCCAATGTTCATGGTATTGCTTACCATTGACGATTCAGTGAATGGATGGTAAATTGGCTCAGTCGTTACAACACCACAATTCAGTTATCAGGGAAGTCAGGCCGAGTGGTCCGCTAATACCTAAATCTTCCTTGTTTGTGGTCCCCGCCTTTGTGTTCCCGCCAATTAGTAATATTAATAATGTTATATCACAATACACCTAACTGAAGATAAAGTGCACGGAGGATCCCTCACACACACACGTACACCCTCATACATACCCTCACACACACACACACACACGTATATATATATATATATATATATATATATATATATATGCATCACTCTAGGAATATAGGAATTACAAGGTTCATTTCATCACATAGTCACGGAGGATTTAGTAGACAACATTAGCCATTAGTGAACATTAGCCAAGTGCAGTGTTTGAAAGTACAGCAATGGCAACGTAGGGCACAAGATCAGGACGAGTGTCAGAAAAATTATGTGGACATATGAATGCGATTTTTTTACAAATGTTGTCTTTTTGCTGATTGTTAGCTACTGGTTACCTGCTGTTATGATTTACATATGTCACAAATCATTAAAAATACACTCGCCTTAACTCAAGAAAATCGGCGTCAGAAATTAAATAAGCCACAGTAAACACCGTCAATTCCCATCCTTAGTGTATTTACCCAGATGGCAGCACCTTGATAGGTCAAAACTAAAACTTAACTGTATTCGGTTTGTCGGCAACCATTCAAGATGCTGAGTACAGATAGTTCATATAGGAGAATAAATCATCGATAAAATGCTACTTATGCTTATTTTTTTAAATAAAATATGGCGTATATTGAAATTTCTAGCTTCACTCTATACTTTTAAGCAATCGGTGAAGTTAGCTGTGAACCGAGAATCTTAACACAAAACTGTTTATCGTGGCTCACGATCATTGGCATGTTCGCCATTAGGCATACCGAGTTTGGGATGTTCTTTCCGAAATTCTCTGTATCTGCTCCCGCAGTTATACTTTTTGACAAAGCATTAGATACGTAATTGATAATGTTATAAAGACAAGAACCATCTATCGATAGTTTCCGAAAATTTGATCCCGAAACATTTCATAGTCACATATATTAATTATCATATCAATATCTTCGTCGTCACACAGAAATCAATTTCCTATGCAAAAATTGTCTGTTACGGATTTACTTTTTTGATATTTGTTTTTATCCAGGGCCCACCTGTGTTTTATTAACATATTACTGAATGTGGCACCTTGGTAACTACAATCCTTATATTGAAACAAGTCACAGATTGACTCCAAATGATACATATAAAATGTTAAGCTGATACCTTACAATTTTTATGCGTGGAAAATTGAAATAAATTTGGTATAAAGCTGAAGTGTCAGATAACATATTCGTACGACAATACAAAAGAAATAATAAAACTCCTTGGATCTTGGGTGCGGAGTTCATGGGGTTAGGGTGACACGGACTCTCCTGGCACTGGTGCGTGTCTTCATCGCCTGATCGAGTCTGTCCAATCCGAAAAGGCTTCCACTGGGCCTGTAAGTACACACATACATACATACATACATATACATACATACATACATACATACATGCTGTGGGTAAGTAGGCAATATTTTTTGGGCATAGTATATAAACGTACGCATGGCTCAACTCAGAAAATTCTGCGAATCTGCATGTATTCAGACGTCATACACATCGAGGCGTCACGTCACGAATCGCACGGCGCACGTAACACCGACACATCAATTTTTCCTGTTTATAATGTCTAACAAACCGCACATTGCTCTTACACAGACCGAGATTCTTGTCATTCCTGTTCCTAGTCGATAGTCTCTTGTTCTATCTAATATTAGCCAGATAATGCTGCCATGTGTACCATGATTTCAAGTATATTATGCAGTTCACGTTTACGCCACCAGGTGGCGCCACCGGCTGATGCCATGACCAGATAATTGGTCCGTCTCTCGGCCGACTCATGGCTCTCTCTTTAGGTTTCTAAAACAACCAGACATTTTCCATACAATGGGTCATTATTTATGATCATCTCCAATTTACGGTCCCCTTACCTGCAATTTTTATTTCACGCGAGATGCACCCAGTGACCCTGGTCCTACGGGTTAGTAAGGTGCTGTCAATATGGTCCAGACAGCTCCCAGGCGGTGTAACCTTCAGGTCAAGCAAACGTATTCCAAATCTTATTATATTATTATATAATTGCCTATAAAAATATTAATATAGAATGTTCATAAAATGAATCCAATTCCTGGAGGATAAACATTTTTTTCTATTTATTTTTTCCACAAAAAAAAACATGAGGTTATGTGATTTGTTCAATACTATTGGCACATCTGTAACTCGGCAGTGAAATCACACACAGGGAAATCTTAGGTCTCATAAAAAGCTTAGTATTTCTGACACTGTCAGCCCCAAATTTTCAGGGAACAATAAAAGCAGCATGTATTGCTAGGTTTAAGTCATTTCTAAATTTTGCCTTTGATGTCATACTGCCCAGCCAATCTTATCAGGGCCCAGTCTCATAACAAACCCACGTGCTATAAGTATATACCTACAAGGTGCGGCTCTACGTGGTACAGCTTGTCACTTTCAGTCGCCTCTATCCAGGACTTCTGTCCTAAGCCCAACCTGGTCCGATAAATCGGTTGAGGGTGTGCCGTGAGCCGGATACTGAAACCAAATCAACCAAACTTATCTGTGAGGGGAGGGAGGTACGATTTGAAGTTGCGGATTCAGGTGGCGCCCCGCCGTTGAGCTGTTACATCTCTCATGTTATAATTTGTTTATTTTCCAATTTATTCGTGATTAATTATCATTTTGCATATTTTTTTTTAATAACCGATTTCATTATTAAATTATTTACAGTTTATCAATATCTTATTCATAAGTAGAGGATTTTAATTGACAGCTGTGTGATTTACTCCGTTAATAGAGCAACCATATATATAAAATAATATCTTTTCGTTATTATACTGTTACTGGGTCATAACACTGAGGAAAAACCTAAATCGCATTTTTCGGTGAGTTAGGCACGGCCTTCCTGTAAGCCATGCGAGCGGTAGGACTGAGTTTGGGTCGACAGTGAAAAACCAATGGCTCCTTTGCTGATACCGCAACTTGAATTCAGGTTCTATGCTCTGCTGCCCGCGTCTTGTGCGCTGCCCAGACCACAGAGGACAGTAAAATACCCAGAGCATTACATTGATAGATGATATTTTGCAAGTGATAAACGTAGAATTCCATTTTCACTATTGACTTCAACATGTTGCAACAGGTGTGAAGAAATATAAATATTATATATTGATGCCCTCCGACAAATAATTACATGTTAAAATGCTAAAACATTTAAGAGAACATAGGTTGAAGAACAGAAAATGATCATTGTTGTGCCTTAAGCGCCTTAAAATGTCTTGTTCTTTTTACATATATACCCTCCCCATGTACGTCTCATTTACTAAATAATAACAAATACAAGTTTCATAGCCTAAAAAGATCTTATGTAATTATATATTTATATATACAGAACAAAAAAAATGAAAATGCACATATTAAGAATATAGTTTTCATAATACCCATCAATCGCTAACCCAGTATTGGCATCCCTGACCTGGAATATCTGTATCCACCACTGGTTTCTAAATGATCTGTAGGCCTTTTCTCCCGACCCGACCAACGGACCCGTTAAGCATGGACATACATATAAGGTTTCCAGGCGCTATATATTATCCTATAAATCTGAGGGCACTGGTAAAGTTTAATTTTTTCTATCGAGTGTTTGGAATTATGTGATACAGCAAAGTAAGTCTCATGCACCTTTGTTTGTTCCAGGAAAACAGGGGATTGTGTTATAGATTTAATGGAATATTGCAGCAAATAAAACTGGCTGTCACGCCTTTTGATGCCTTGTGGAGCGTGCTTCCGTAATGCATAGGGCGCTGGACCTGAGACCGCGTCCTGTTCTGACCACCGTCTGAGCTAAGAATCCTGGACAACGTCCTTACCACAAGGGTGCGCTCTCTCGACCCCTGAGTGAATGGGACATTGTCACAAGAGCGCCTTCTAGCACCTGAAATGGCTGCTTGGCTAGCATGCTCCCCAGGGAGCCGAGAAAAGACATGAGAATGACATCGTCCGTTGATAGTTGACTATAAACCCCCACCATTACCTACCTACAAAACACATATAAAACTTTCAATCCCCTCCATCATAAACAAAAAATAATCCAACACTGCAATACTCAATGCCTGCGCAGCCTTTGAGCCTTACAGCGGGAAACCTTGGCCTGACCCTGAAATAGATCACTCTAATCTTCATTTACCCAAACCCGACCCAATTTCCCTTGTATAGTATATCGAGAGGGTTCTTATTGTTCGAACACAAAACAGGTTTGTGATCAATACCGAACATTTCAGAGTGCATAAAATATGGACCAACATCGGGGAGGGGTGGGCGATTGGGGCATTGCATTCTATTAAAGGCTCACACTTTCTTATGATACTGGTCTTGTTTTTCCAGTTACGATATGACTTTAATTGAATTGTCTGCGTCACTGAAATATATATTGCTTCTCATCCCTGACTTCATATATTTTATCCGGACAAACGTATACCTTATGTGTACTCCCGGGAGGTGTCACTAATGGAGTTATTTCGGTTAATTCCTATAGAAGACTTATAATATGGTCAGTGCATGTTTCTTTGCAAAATGTTACATTTGTTAAGATTAGAAAAAAAAAATGTTAGATCAGAAGTTGTAAAGTTTATATCCTCTATCATTGCTCTATTTAAGGTATGACCATCATTCAAATGATGACTCTTATTGTCTTTTAATTGCAGGTATCTGGAAGATGATTGCGTTTCGTGACATCGATAGGGACCAAACCAACCGTAAATTGCTTGGGTGTACAGTAGCGGCAACTGGCGTCTGTTGGAGAGACTAGCCTTAGAGACAACAGATGGCGCCATAGACGGTGTTTCGGTTCACCTTGGCTTTGTATACTGATGTCAGCACACAGTCAATTTGATTGCATTAAGAGTTAAGTAATTTAAGAAGAAAAATACATAGTAAAACCTCTAAAACATGTATTAAACGACAGATGACCTTGACAGATACACGACAACCCAAAGGTTGTCACGGAAAACATTTGACAACCTAGAGGGTTGTCAAACTGATATTTAGACAACCTGGTACATCATTTGAAAACCTTAACGTTGTCGTTTCGACAACCCTATGGTCTCAGTGCACGTAATTGTCACTTGAAAAGAAATGTGTCGACAAACATGAAACTACTCTGGTACCCAGCCTTAAACGCCTTTTTTTCTGAGACTTTATTTTACCCCGGGCAAGGAGTAAGGCAGGCGACTATCCAGGGCCCAGCGTCTGATCAAGGAAATATGTATATGTTTCATTCCACCTAGGCTAATGTTTATGCTTTACATGCTATTTCTATAAGTGCATGTTATCTATGCTCAACAGGCAAAATGAATGCCCGCATATATACGTCTATGCACTTGGTTCTTTCGATAAATCTCCAGCAGATATTGGAGAACATCGAGGTATCCTTGATCGGATTCTTCCGTTTCTCAAATATAATTGAGCGTTGTCATGTAGGACAAACCCATTCACGTGAGTTGGACTTTTTTTATCATAGCTCCATCCGAGTTTCTCTTGTCTGTGGAGGTTAAAGATCAGCAGATTTATATTATAAGCTCGGGAAATACGCTTTACATAGCTATATGACCACCGGTTGACAGGAATATATACTAATAAATAAATTAAAACTTTCTTGGAAAAAGGTGTTCTTGACAGATAAATGTTCCAAAAATAATGGGGAAAAGTTACGCCATAATGAAAAGAATTCACGTAACTATACATGGTTTGTACCTGTAAACATTTTAACCTTTCACTTTCTAATAGAACACCTGTCTACCAAACTTGTAAAGTCTTACAAAAAAAGAGTGCATTTTGCCTGGTCAGATGGAACAAAATTACAAAAGATGATAATCTAACTAACAAGTTCATTCAACGGAATAATTCACAGTAGACTAGTGTTTTATACTCCCACTCTATATATTTATTACATATTATAAACCATATACTGAGAAACAATTTATAAACGATATTTGCATGAAATGTATATGCGTGTTTATTTTTCAGTGAAGTGAAACTGTTAGATCCCTTGCTTTAAAGTTGCGCCAGTCAAGCGGTCCTCGAAAGCAAGAATTTTATGATCATGGGGTTTCCCGGCCCTGTTCTTTGCGATCTAAGTTCGCGTCGTGTAGGTCTCGGTGTCGACACCAAGGTACCCATGGGTACTGAAAACATAGGGTTGTCAAATGGGTGTACCTAAAACAACAACCCAGGTTGTCAAAATATCAATTTGACAACCATCTAAGCTTGTCAATTGGGTTGTCAATTTTTTGCTTTGGCAACCTATGGGTTGTCATGGACATCCGTATTCACTCTTTCTCTCTATAGCTCTCTCTTTCTCACTCTTTCTCTCGCTATATATATATTAATATATAATAATAATAATAATAATAATAATAATAATAATAATGACAGACATATTCAAGTAGAACGCATATTTATTAAAAAAAAGTGGTCGTGTAACTTTTGATACGTGTTATTTTCTGCAACAGTTTTACGACTGATTATTCCTTACAATGTGAACGGGGTTCTGTCTGAGTGTGGTTCAGTGTTCACAAAAAGAGTAAACGTGTAGCTTTATTGTATCGTTATCTACCTCTGCTTCCTCTCTGGCAAGTAGTTTACCACTCCAAGGTTGGGTTCACGGCTACCCTCGTGACGATCATATAACTCTCTCTTCATTTTCTGTTTCTGTACTTTAACAATAGACTTGCCCTGGTCCCTCCTTCTACCTGGGGTTACATGTTTTGTAATGAAGATGTTTTCTCAAAAGTGTCTGAAAATACAAAATAAAATGTAAAATCCCAAGAAAACACATTTTATATGACAGAGTTGTGTGCAGGATTTTGTGTACACTGAATCACAGCTTATATGACTGAATATGTCATCTTGACAATTTTTAGCTTTGCTGACTATAAGTCATCTTAGCTATAGTCGTGTTCCATTGTCCGTCGTCTGTCCGTCTGTCTGTCCGTCCGTCCGCCCGTCTGTCTGGATGTCCGTCCGTAAGACTGGCACGTTTCGACACCATTGGGCCTACGAATCTGAAATTCGCCATACAGTTAGATCTCCCCAAAATCTCCTACCATGCCGAAAATTGGGTCAATAGGACTTTGTTCCTTCGAGATATTAAGGAAAAACCTCAATTTTTTATTAGAAATCTATTTTCACACTTCAGGACTGCCTAATATCGAAACCACTCATCTGGTTTTCTTCATATTTACCATAAATATTCCTCTATATAGTTCCTATGTACATGCCAGAAATTAAGTCAGTATTATTTGATTTTAAAAAAGTTATGGGCCCAAACATAATGGACTCTGTAAAAAATCAGGAAAGATATTTGGTCACTTAAAACCAAAAGTGTTAAAGGTAGGGACTTTTTTTTCAGTAACACAACTTTAATTGATCAAAATTTAATTGTATACCAAAAATTAGATCAAAATCTGTTAATTTTTTTAAATATTGGCAAAAATATAAAATTGGTACCTTAAAGTTTGACCATGGCACGTTTTTTTTTCCTGTAAGTACTGTGGATTTAATTTTCACAGCATGTTTTTGTTAGCATTTTGTCTGTTAAAATCAAAAATTTGAAACCAGTTGATCAAAAACTAGAAGTTTTCAAGCAACATGTCACATCAAATTTACATCAAGCTAGTGTTATGCAGTTTGCTAGAGCTCAGCTCCCCAGCTTCAGCTCTAAGTTCCTTAAATTTAGCATACAGTTAGATGTCTCCAAAATCCCCTACCATGCCATGAATTTGATCACTAGGACTTAATTCTTTCGAAATATTAATGAAAAACTTCATTTTTCTATTAATTACCCATTGTAAGTCTGCCTAATATAAAAACCACTGATCTGACTTTGATCATATATAATATACATATATTTCTATACATTCGTTATCCACATGCCAGAAATGATGTCAGTATTGCGTAATTGTTTTAAGTTATGGGCCCAAACATAATGCAATTTTTTAAAATTCAAGAAATATATTTACTCCCTTAACAAGAGGATTGCTGAAGTTAGAAATTTTTTGTCAGGGATGTAACATTATCTAATCAAGATTCAATTGAATACCAAAAATTAGTTCTGAATTTTTCAAATGTTATAAGTTATTAGTATAAATATAAAATTAGTACCTTAAATTTTGCCCTACTTTGACCATGGCACGTTTGTTTCCTGAGAGCACTGTTGATATAATTTTCATATCATGCACACATAAGGATTTCATCTTTGTAGTTTAGAAAGCTGAAAGAAATTGGCCAAATATTGTAGCTTTTATTAATGTTTATATGAGACCATGTCAGACTCAGGCTTAATCCAGCCCCTCTTCAGTCACCTGTATGTTGATCTTGTTGACCTTTCATCAGATTATGCATGCTTGAGCGAAGCATGCACTGGGGCAGAAAGGCAGCTAATGCCCAGCCACAGTTGATCCAGGTGTCCAACCCAACTCATCTAGTAGTTGTTTTGAAAAACAACATAACAATAAACAATAAATTAATAATTTTGTATTGTTCTTTTATAACAAATTAAAGAAAAATTAATAGAAAAGGAATTTGTTAGTTGATGAGTAACAGAAAATTAACTTGCAGTTACTGATGATGTAAGAAACTTGTATGGATGGATAGAATGTCAGTGTCAATGTTATTCCAAATAACACCACGCAGTCACCTATGGTATTTTTCAGTGAAATTTTAATGATAAAAAATTAATCATATTATCCATTACTAATCATTAGGGATCATATGAAGGAAATTAATGATAGACAAAGATGCAGTTGATAATATTAATCTAGATTCCTACTGTGTCTAGTGTGTAGATTGATGAGAAAGTAGTCCAAAATGAATATATTTATTTTTGTTAATATAAATAAATAAAAGCCATAAAACCAGCTACTTATGATCATTATTTAAATTTGTGAATTTTGTATATTCTGGATTCTAAACATCTTTGTTTGGCTAAAACTGAATAAATACTAGACATGGTGCGAATGCTGTGCAAATGTGTTTGAATACAAATATGAATATGTACTGCATTAAAAAATTTTATTGCATGAGAATGGGAATTCAGGTAAAAATGGAAGTATTTGAATACCAGTGCAGATACTTTCAAAATATATTCATGAATGCATTCATGAATATATTCTATAATATTATTTCAATAATCATTTCAGGTATATTTTATTTTTAAAAAATCATATGATTTTCTTATTTTTTTAATAAAAATTATATTGGCACAATATTTGTTATTAAATTTTAATAAATAGTTAAACTCTTTTATAATATGTGCTGCTTATAAGTTATATGGCCAAGTCAGAAATCTGTGTGACAATAGCTCTCTATTTGTTAATAAAATAAATGAAATCAATCCTCTTCCCTGTCTCCAAAGATACTATCAAAATCATACATAAGCTAAACACCAACAACTTATAATAAAGCTTATATTTATTACCACACAAAACAAGCATGTGCCTCTTTCCCAAATCATATTTTTTATCATATATAACAGCTGAGCGCCGTGACCCAAGGGTCCCTTGTTATTTTAGGCGCTACATTGGAGGTGTATACTTCATATAATATTCACAATATTCATAATATTACGAAATTAAAACTGAGCAAGAAACAGTGCCGTGTGAAATATTATCTGAAAATATGCATTACACATGTATTTATAAATAGGATTCATAGTAATAGAGTCACTTACCATATGTTGATTTGCAACTAATCCATCCACATGGCTCAACAGGGCTTGAGGTACGGCTTTGTACTAGTTGTCAGATGTACGGTAGCTTCAGGAGTAGAAGATGTATTGACAACTTGTATAATTATATTCCTACACACACATACATATGAATATATAAATATATATATATATATATATATATATATATATATTTATATATATATATATATAATATTACAAATTTGTTATACTGAGTTTAGGTGTAGTAGAAAACCAAAGTCATTAAACAATCATTGGCTTGAAGCAAATTCATATATTGGGCACATAATTGCAATTTTCGATTTATTTAGGACTTCTGGCAACTTAATGCAATAAGCCAGGATGACAATAATATTAGTACAATACCAAACATTGAAAACATGAAGTATTAGGTCTTCATTTAATTTACACTCAGTTGTATATATATACTTGTCATATCCTTAAATGCTCTCTCTCTCTCTTTCTCTCTCTCTCTCTCTCTCTCTCTCTCTATATATATATATATATATATATATATATATATATATATATATATATATATATATATATATATATATATTACAACATGTTCAGCAAAATTAGTTACATGGCAGGTTGGACGATTCCCCAATGTCAGCTAGCTGTATTCTCGTTCTATGGGCTCATTGGTCCAGGAATAGACTACAAAAAAAAAATACATTTACTACACAGATAACCAAGACCATTGGGAAAGTAAATATTATAGAAGAAAATAAAACCATATATATATATATATATGTGTGTGTGTGTGTGTGTGTACTGAACCTGCTGTATAATGTAGCAATCACAATATATATATATAAAAATAATGAAATATATCATAACGCATTGGCCCCCTCCTATACAAAACTGAGCTTACCGAACTTGACTTTCACTTATGAGACATACACTATGTGGATCATTGTTTATCAATTATACACAGCTCAAGTATTACAATTTGTGCCTGTTTTTAACAAACTACTCACTTTTCAGAAACAGTAATTTATACAATTCACCTACTCACCGGCCGACATGACTGGCTATCACTCGACAGTACTTCATAAACGATGCACTGCAATTGCTTGGCAGGGACGACGACGATGACTGTTGTGAAGACTGCAGAACGATCCATACTTATACTATCACATTTATAAGATAATGTAACACCGACTCTGCTAGTGTCAGTACCTTTCGGCAAAAATGTTGTAAACACACATGTTGTAAATGTTGTTTACACCCGAGACTTATACACATGCACATGGCAAGTTAACAAAGGGTGTGCACGCACCCGTGATCTAGTTCCGGCCCATGCATTCCGCGAGGTATCCCGTATCCGGCCCGGCTCACGCGTGGTCTTGTCCAAGCTGGCGGTCGCGCTGCCAGGGAGCTGCTCAAGGCCTGATACTTCACAAAGGGTCAGCATGTACTTGCCTGTGGCATTTCAGTGCTTTTTTATGACCACTATAATAGTCAATTCCACTCTCCGACTTCCCGTTGGGGGTCATAATTGGGAGATTCGGCAACCCTACGTTTTCAGTGCAGTATCACAGGCACGGAGTGTCTCTTGGGCAAGTTGTACTTTGAACCAACCTTATGGCTCACTCTTCCTGCACTGTTCCTGAAGTGAGTTCCTGCATTAAATGATAAAGTGCTTAACACTCCTTGGGTTTTAAAAGAAACTAGCTAAATTTCATCACCTGTCACCTATCACCTGAAGAAAACATATTTTTCTTCTATAAATGCTAAATGAGGTACTGAGAACTAATGAATTTACAATAAAGATATGCCCTGGCATTTCGAATATACAGGGAACACCACATGCCTTAGTTCATGAAAAATGATTTAATGAGTTGAAATTGCCAATGCATAAATATTAATTGTTCAGATAATTCCTGAAAATATTTTAGTAGTAGCCTGTTAAACCGTTTTATATAAAATAAGACATTCCAGGCATTAATGCTCTCTATGCACAAAATCAGCAAGATATATTAAGATTAAATATCTTCAGTAGCTAGACTAATAAAAATAATATCAATTCTCATATTAGATTTTTGATCCCTAGAAGCAGACTCGTGACCATGAACATCGGCGAAATACCACCCCTCCAGCGGGACTAGTTGCGTCGTAAGTGTTTGACTTTCTTAGTTTGCTGGTTCATAATATTTTTATTCATACATGTCTGTATATTGTCCTTAGCCTAATATCATCGCCATGCAAACATTTTGTTATATATTCTATTTATGTGGTTCAAGATTTAAAGCTGGTGTGTATTGCTTCGAAAGATACCTCACCTTTAAGTCAGTGCGCATGCGAATAGGCTGGTTACCGCGAGCACCCGGTAAAAGTAAATCGATGCGTGTTGCCTGACCGTACCCTTCATTACGGACGTTATATACAGGCTTCTCTCTGGCAACATAACAACAAGAAGGCAAAATAGTTTTTATTAAGGGAATAAGAACCCATTTTCTGTATTTGCGTGTACTAGTCATTTTGTGGATTCACATCTGACAAGAAGCGGCATCTTGGTTTTGACTCACAGCCGTGGTCAGGGAAGCTGTCACCTCGGCTCAGGATCGTCCGGTCAGCGTGTGCCATCATGTGGCTACCGTGAAAGTGAGTAGTATATAGCAATAAAATGCTAGGATTAAAACTACTAGGACGGTTAACCTGTGAAAATCACGTTATCTAATCTGATTTATTTTAAACTAACGTTAGAAATATGAAATCCAACGGACGTTAGAAGCGGCAGCTGGGCGATAATACGTGGATTTTTGATTGTTAATTATTATATTTTTCATATGTAGGGTTTGCAAAGAACAATCAGGTTTATTGCAGATACCAAATATCTGCAAATGTGTCGAATATAATGAATATTAATTACTCTAAATTTGCACGTACTTTTGACCATTTTATTCCAGTTGTTGCTAGTTTTGGATATCGTTTTTAGAAGAGGACGTGCCTTGTAAGTTGTAGAAATGTTGAACTATAAGTATAACTATAAACAAAGCCAAACCCGCCCAAGTTTGGCTGTTTCAGATTGTTGAAATTGCCCCTGGATCAATTCTTCATATGTATGAAATCATATTTTTCTATTTTTTTTGCATAGTTTAACCTGATTGCATAATTTTTTAGAACAAATAAATTTCTATGCAATAAATTGTTTATTGACTAAATCATGTTTATAACATACAAATGATATATCATTTTCATCATGAATCTCTAATTCTACTTATATAAATATATTTGTGTGTGCTTACCATGAACCACTTGTGCAAGTTGTGGTGGAAATATATAAACATATATAATTGTATTTATGTATATTTATATATTATATAAATTTTTAATTATAATTATAATTTTAACTTTTAATTATATACCATATATTTTTTTAGTTTAAAAATACTTTTTAAATTTTAAAGAAAATATCTTAATATATATTTATAGTTTTATCTTTTTTATTTTTACTGTAGTCTCTGTCATGCATGAAATTAACATTTTTATATACTGCTAACCGAAATAGAAAATATCAAATCACTGTAAATTTTCAGTTTGTCACATTAAACATTACTTATGATTGTGACTCCTTTCAAGTTCTTAGGTGCAAATTATACCAGGAATATTCTATTGAATTGTTCTGCAAGAGAATTATGGTTCTTCTTAACATAGAAAGCTTATAATGTTGGCAAAATATATGTGTACAGTTGTGATTTACATGCATTTTGCAGATCCAAAGGATGGCATATGAACATATATACAAAGCATATATTTGGACTAATCTTGTCATCTTGAGAGCAGCATGTTACAAAGAGAGTGATGACAGAATTGATCTGCATGCAGACAGGTAATTTTTCATTATATCAGTAGCACAGAAAGCAATCATAATTGGGGGTGAGGTATATATATATATATATATATATATATATATATATATATATATATATAACCCTGAAGAAAAACAACACTGTAGATTCACAACAGTCTGTTTCACGGGATGCGACCGGATCATCAGGTGAATGTGGGCACTTTACATCGGAGGGTAACACTACCTTCTATATATATATATATATATATATATACTGACAATGTAATGTTAGACCTGTTAATAAAAATTACCGGTAATAAGCCAAAGGTGAGGCTGCTCATTCAGTTCCATCTTATAAATTGTGGTTAATATTTATAATCTGCTTTCAGATGGTTGTAATTTGAGGCTGTGCAGAATTTACAAGGAATAACTTCTTAATTCAGTGCCTGAACAACTCTAAAATGTCTTGCTAGACGCCATTTCATTATTTTTTGCAATCCTAAATGTAAATATTTAAACATAAATGCCAAACCTTGTGTAAGCATGAGCAATTTAAATAGTTAAGAGGTTTTTTTTCAATTTTAAACCAGTAAGGCCTAAAGGGTATGGTTTTCAGGCATTGTATGGGTCAGTTTTTTAACTCCTCTTTTTTTCGAAACAAACAAAAAAGGTTAAAAAAATTGCCCACATGCAATGATTCCTGAAATAAGAGAACCATTCTAAGAAATCAGTGCAGAATATGAGGCTTTTTCTAAGTAGACCCGTACTGTAAAGAGTATGGATGACTTGCATATGGTACCCCGTATGATAACTAATCTACTTATATAATGGTAACTAATATAAAGCAGATATTACATGCCTTTCACTGCCATGATTCAACATACTTTCATAACTTTTTAATATACTTTTATAAAGTCAATGTTCCTGTCATAAATATTGAATCATTTCAATTTTAAAAAATGACAAAATATTTACCAGATTTGTAATATGAAAAAAATTCCAGTACAAAGGGTCTTGAAAGTTCTGAAAATTTTTTTGATAAAATAAATGTTGCAAAGGAAACCTTTTATTTTATTTTAGAACCATATTAAAAAAAAAGAAGCATTTTTAATTAAATTAATTTCTTTTTAAATAATATTAGAAAATTCAAATATAATTAAACCCATCAGTAAGCATAATTTTATAATATTTAGCCAAATCATGGATAAATGAAGGTGCAACATAGAATTGTGAATTCTAAATCAAGTGTTATTTTCAGGTATTATTGTTTTGTAGATTGAAAGGTATATTTTATAAAAAAAAAAGTAATGCATCTTTGTGCATAATGTGATGCTACCTTACCAAATAAGCTATAAATGTTGGTGCACGTTAGAATTATGAATCAACTTGAATATTTATATATATATGTTATACTGTAAATGTATTATAAAAATTTACAAACATGAACAAAAATGATAAAATAAAAAAAAATGAGGATCTAATGCAAACATTTGTTCATTATTTTCCTGCCTCAGTAAAATAGGAATAAAAATGAGTTGCTTTGTTTTTTTTAATCTCTCTCTGCCTGATTTTAAATATTTAACTATTATCAATAAACTTTTTTCCTGTATTCACTGTTGAATCAAATTTCATATCCTGCATGTATATGCAAGGGTGTTCCGATTCCCCCTACCACTGGGATTTTGTCCTTGCACCTGAGCACTGGAACAATAGTTTTATTGCAACCGTATAAAATTTATTAAATAAAGAAAATATATACAGAATTGCAGAGGTGTTGTAACATGATTTAACCCACCATCAAGTCCTTCCACCTGTGGAGTTGGAACTTTATGGCATCAATTTATTAAATAAAGAAAATATATACAGAATTACAGAGGTGTTGTAACATGATTTAACCCACCAACAAGTCCTTCCACCTGTGGAGAGGGAACTTTATGGCATCTGTATACATTTTATAAAATAAAAATCAAATTTGGTTTAATAAAAAAATAGGATCTAATTGGACAAATGTGTAAACTGCTGAACTGTCAACAGCTTATCAAAAAGCCAACAAATGATTATAAGAATATTATAGATTTTATATTAAAAACTGCTTACATGCTTCAGTTTCAACATTAGGAAACATGGTCAGGTCACAAAATATTATTTGCAACAATTTCTTGCTCATCAATATAAACCAATCATATAAAACAAACAATGGCTTATATTACCTCTACCTCTTACACTTTTATCTCCATTTGATTTTATTTTAGATTTTTACCTTCAAGGTCAAGTTCAGCTGTGCACAGTCACCCATATGTCCCTTGTTTTTCATGTGTATTTTGTCAAATAGAACATGTGAATTACATACCTGCCTATTATACATTATGGCTGCCAGTCAGAGATTTTCTTTTACGAACCTTGACACTCATGAGGGCATCTGTGCTCTCAAATTCAGAACCCTGTTAAATTCAATACAGCAGCCAGGCAAAAAGAGTTATACTTAGGTCTCCAATTGTTTTCTTTAGTGAATTATATGATAAAAGCTTCGCAAAAATTACATAAGATATATACATTGTTGAAGGTGATATTACCTTTGTTGTAAGATTGTTTCATAGCTTCAAATGTTTTGCCACCCAAATTTGATAATCAAATTAAGTTTTAATTTAACAATTTATTATATGCTGTACAGTACTGTTTTTCATTATCACTGTTTGAATTCCATCCAAATTCTTTTACAGGAACCCCAGAGCTATGGTCACAGGAAAGTGGAGTTGATTACCGGTACTACAGATTGTTTCTCAAGATGACCATCATTCATCTAACAAACCTATAGGATAGGTGTGATCAAATTTAATTATCATCTGGAAGCCTGTAAACTCTGAGAACTGCACGATAGCCACCGTTTAGGACTGCATGGGAAGCAATCTTGGATGCATCAGACCAGATAACTGCATTTTCCGCCGTGACTCCACTGTGGAGGGCCAGCCACTGGCTCAGCTGCCTCCTGAAGAGTTTGATCACTAACCACCACCTTGACAAGTATCACTACCGCATTTAGATATGCAGCAAGAGCCCATTTTGTGAACCTCTGCAGGCAGCAAGATGAGCCCAGGCTGGGTAAAATAGGTTTTACCCATATCAAATGTGAACCCTGAGTGTCATGCAGCCTCATGATCTGTAGGTTAATGATCTGAAGGGTATGTTTTATAAACAAGAAATGATGCCTCCCTGGTCTCATGACTGCCAAAGACACATGGCCAAAATAAGATTAATGCTCTGGAAAAAAGAGTAGTCATCTTAGAAATAAAATAGAGTGAAAAGAATAACAGTAACAATTGCAGAGTTTATTAAACATGTTTGACAAACGTTTTAACCATATTTCGCTACCAAACAAACCGAACGGCAAGGCTTTTTCGCTGTTGTAACGGACATTTGATGACTGAAACGCGCGGTTAACGGATGGGATCAAAGGACAATTTAGGACAGTGGGAAACTACCTGTGACTGGATATGAAAAGAAGGAATGGTCCGTACACGAAGTCGTAGCATGAGCTAAATGCATATCCAAAGTGGAAGAAGTTGCATACAGATTGAAACGTTACTTACCGCTGGTTACTCCAAACACCTGTATTATCACTCAGTCATAACCATTTAATTGACTGATGATGCATGAAATGATGAACATTTGAAACAAAAACGTATTTTATTATTTTAACTGCTTACAACTAAGTATATGTCAACTGAGCTCTAGCGATGACCCTGCGCTCGTCGGCTGTCCGTCAGTTTGCCGTTTGGTTACTGTTTGACCTACAGATTTTCCACATAATACATATAGATACAGTCTCTTCCCCTGTAGGCTGTGCAGGTGTTTTTTTTTTTTTGGTGCTGACTGTCTGGTAAGGCAAAAGCTCATATTTGTGCACCAGGAGTAGGAAGAGGAATATGCATATATTAATGATGTGGAACACATTGATTTACATGATGTGATTTTCCTGCAAATACTTTAAAACATGATTTGAGAAGAAAGTCTAGAATTGGCGATATTGTATATAAACCCATATAATAGGATATTACTTGTAGACTGTGCGCTCATCCTCGAAACCCTCCCACCCCCTGGGGATTTTCGGAGACAGGTATTTTTGGAAACCCTGTCTATGGAGGTATTAAAATCAGGTTGTCTGCAGATTGCCCCATGGTGGGTGAACCGGTGAGGGAGTTTTTTATATTATGGACCCTAAATCCGATTATGGTACATTATATGGCACATTTGATGACAACATAAGGTAAACAGAAATACATATACACTTTAATCAAAGAACATCAATGAAAATAAGTGATAGGCAAATCTACTCTTAAAGAAAAACATATTTCCCAGGAGCCCCTAATGAGGCTGCTTTTAAAATGACAGCCAAGTATTTAATTTGACGTAAAAAGACTCAAATTTAACTTGCAGTCAGATACATATATGCAAATAAAAACCTCTTGTTACACTTAAACTTAAGTTACTATTTATACATTTTTGGTCTACTGCTTCTTACATGTCAAACACAATATCTGTTAAATTATAGAGTTCATCATGGCCATATTCCATGTTCTCAATATCCTCATCCTCTGGCACATCCACTAATATGTCAGTCAGCTCCTGTGGCATTAGAAGTCCTTCTGTCCACTGAATCTCAAGCTTGCCATCAACAAAATCCCAGCCTTCACCTTGGGGTGGTGGCATGTCTGGAGTAACTTTATCTGTAGTGTACCAGATTAGTGCTTGGTAGTTTGCCCTTTTCACGTGCATCCTCAGGGCATCTCTGCATGGGGGGAGAAGATTAATATCCACTCTATCCAAGCTTGAAAACAGCTGTCCTGTTCGTACATCGAACCTCTGGAGAAATTTGTTGTGTCTTAATTTGTTATCAGTCAGGACTGTTTGTCTACTATACAGGCGACAGACATAACTCTCTAAGATGTCGTAGGTATGTTCATCAATTTCATCGGATCTCCCAATGGTAAGGAAGGGATCTAAATATTCTTGATGCTTGTTAATGACCTTCATATGGGTTGATTTGCCCTTTCTCACGAAGGCACTAGTGGTGTCACAACCACTAAATGAATGTATCGCAGGTAGAGCGTGACACAAGGTACTGCCAGCTTCCTCAATTAAGCGATGAATATCTAAGAGACGTCTCTTAGCGGCCTTGCCTCTATCAAACAGAACTCTCTGCTTCACGTTCTGCATAAAGTGCAGCAACAGGATAAGCACATCCGTGTCTGAACATCTCACAATAATTGTAGAACTTCCTTTAGTATGCAAGGCGATGTGGAGACAGTGCAAGATGATCTTGGTATCGGCTTCCTCTTGGGTAGGCGAGAGAGCTTCCACTTCTTCAATTTCTATGTCTCGACCATTGGAGCTTTGAAGAAGGTAGCATTTCTGCTCACAGACAAAGAAGATCTGTCTGTCATTGAACTGAGATGAGTACTTGTTCTTCTGCCATTCAACAAGTAGAAAGTTTGTGAGTCTTCGTTTATTTGTTTCACTAGACAGGAAAGCTTTCCTGTCTCTTGGGACTTTGGTCAAGGGTCCACTTACCATGTGGGGTTTTGGAGTGCCTCTTCTGGCTCTCTCGACTCCCTTTATGGACAAGGGGAAATATGAATCTGTGACAAAATCTATTCGCTGCACTTTAGGAAGCTGCATAGTTGGGTTCAAAAGTACTCGTACTCATAGTACTCGTACTCATGAGAACTTTTTTGAGTAATCAGTACTCGTACTCTAGTACTTTTTATAAATCACAAAAGTACTCGTACTTGAACTCGTGAACTTTGATGAGTAATTCATGAGTACTTTTGGGTATTTCAAATACCATTAAAATTTCTAAATAAACGTTAATCTCAATTTATAATATTAGCAATAGTTTATAAAAGTATATTATAGTTAGATATTATATATAATATAAAACATAAATAATATCATATATAATAGTACTTAAAGTAATCAATCTTACACTATAACTGAAACTATTACGGAATTTTCGCATCTATAAATACTACTATTACTATTACTTGGCCTCTGTTAGTTATAAAATTACTTTTATTTAATAAAAAATATAAATAAATTGAACTATTTCATTATTAATACATTCATGCAATTCATGTGCACGTGTACAGCATTATATATCTCCAGCATGATAAGTGAATCATAGTGTTCAATAAAACATTAAATCAGCAAATTCATAATGAGTAATATTTTTAGAATTAAATTCTATTTTTTGAAAGATCCCAAAATAAAACAGTTGAGATTTGCCACAATTCAATACAATTAAATATACTCAGAATCTGTTCATAATAACATCAGCAGTGCTTCGGGGCCTGGGCTAATCAAGCTTGAATTGATTGATATATGTAACTAAATGTGATTAAAGGTTTAGCAGATTTTCAGTGGGAGTCTTTGGTGAGCTCTGTACACAGTCTGTGGCACAACAAAGACTTAACTGTTGACTGTCAACTGATTAACTCACGAAAAGCTGTGACTGTCAGACCATACATCCCTTAGCTACAGCAACTTAGGCTGCAGCAGCACATTCTACTATCAGCTGACAATAACTTGCCTAACATACTGTGTAAGCACACAAAGGACTTCTCCGATGTTTAATGACCAAGCCTACTTAATGAATCAACAAAGAAAACCAGGGGTTAACCTCAAGCCAAAGCCTTCTGTCCAGTGCCCACTGGACCATGAAAGCACCCAGCATTAACTAATCGCACCACACTGGGCCCTTTCCTGTGCTCTATCACCCTAATCAAACAAACACTCAAATTATCAGATGTGTTAGCCTAGGATTGTAATACAAAGTAATAGCTATTATTCTATTACTTGGGGTACTATTACCATTACTAGTTAAAATCTCTTTTCTATCAATAGTAATATTACTCTTATTAACTTTGAAAACCTGTAATATTATATTAATATTATGTATTACTATCGCCTCATTCCTTGTTGTAATATGCCACTGATGTAACTGTTGTTAATACTCAAAAAATAGTATACATGATGAATGGCATAATCAGTCTGTCAGATGTGTTGTTTTATACTTTTTCCACATATACTGGTTGTTATTTAATACCTTCATTAGGCTACAGCCACATATTATTTATAAGTTGATATATTATAAATAATAACATATGGTTGTTATTATTATTGTTATTACTATTGTAATCATTGTAATTATTATATCATTACATATGGTTAACATATGAATATATGCTTTATACAATGTCGGTTAGATCTCCTTTAACAATTTAGCATTTATATATTAACTTATATATAACGTTTTTATGTTAAAGTTTCTGAACATTCCCACCAGTATTTTGAATTTGCATAATACAACATTAAGTAAATTGTATATCTTTTCATGGCTAAGAAATATATCAACCTTCAAGACTAGATGTTTCTTCAATGCAAACAATCTACTATATTAAGTTAATGTTTTGATATATTTCAACTATATATGGCCTGTGTATATGCCCTAGAGTTTGCATTGCGCCTCAGTATTTTGATTAAGCATAACACAACATTGTATATATTTTCATTTTGTCCTGGGTTTTCATAAATAAAAGAATTTTTAACTTTTTGAGTATATATTTAATTTAATAACATCATTAATCAAGTTTGATTACAAAAAGTACTCATTAATGCAATACCCTAAATGAATCTTGGTTCCATATCCTGCGGAATGAACTTGGTTGACCGTTCCTTTGATCTTGGTTGAAAAGTTACATCATCTGATGTGATTCCAACATCACATCCTATGCCTGAAATCTCCTGAATGATAATACCATGGGCTGTGTGTGTTGTGCCAGACCCTGATGGTGTCTCCTCCTGAAGATCAAAATTGTCCCAGCAAAGGTGCGTGACAATGTTTGCTTCTGGATGAACAGCAGGGGGAAGTATGCAATCTTTGTTATTACTTTGTTTACCTATGGCTGTTTCAAGCTCAAGGAGTCTGGAGTAGGAAGCGCAATGTCCAAAGCGATTTATCAAGGTCACAATTTCTGCACTGCCTGTGAGGTGTCTTAGTGTCTTTACGAGGAGCAAGTGCTTTTGCATCGCCCATCGCCAATCTGTAATCGCATAGCATATGTCTCGGGTTATGGAGGATATTATCTTCCTCTTCCTTGGAGAGGACTCTTCTGGTCGCTAGCTATTCAGATGTCCAATGAAGCTACTAAGATTAGAAGGCGGTTTGATGACATCACTCATCAAGAACTTGGGTGATGATGGCCATGGCATTTCAGAGCAATCCCTATGCTCAACCTGTACTGCCCTACGCAGTATTAGTGCTTCCTCTTCTAATCTTTTGGATTCTGAAGAAGCAATTTCAAATACTGATTCAACTGCTTGGCCTTTTGATACCCCAGAGGAATAGACGAGATCACTTCTGTAATTTGGTTGCCAAAACTGTATTTGACTACCAAAGTGTTTGATTACTTTAGATTTCAACTTACTGGTTTTGCAGTTTGCATTGTAGAACTCAGGATAATGCTGTAGCAAATATTGGAGGTACAATTCTCTTAGTATGGACATACGTTCCACTTTGTAACCTTCAATGATTTTTTGTTTAACATGCACAGCAAGGTGACCAAAAGCTGCTTTGTGTGCCTTTTGTTCTTCTATTGATTCAACATCTCCTTTTCTGCTATACCGATCGGCGGCATCTTTCCTATTGAAGTTCTTTCGACAAGAGAGGTGATAATGTGCTTCTCTGGCAATCAGGTCTACACCTTGCACTTTGAGAAGAATGTCCTCTCACTGCTTTTCCTCTGCTGCTTTCTTTATAGACTCTTCTGATGTTGAAGTAAGGCACTTAACCAGACCTTCTTCCTTTCCTTGCTTTTTTGTTCGAGCTTTTCCACATAGGAGACATTCATTGGGAAGAAATAATATGCTTGTTGACGGAGCTTCTGATGATATCCTTCTCTTAGTACTGCAGGGTTCATCATCATTTTGAGCATCATGAAATGGACTTCTCTTTAGTAGCCGAGTTACGTTCGTGAAGTTACTGTAGCACCATATGTGAATTCCTTAGATTCGTAGGCAATGTTGACTCGGTATGTGTGAACAAATATCATCTGATCGTTCAGTTTCTTTGATCTGGGACTGTCTTACTTTAGCAGTGCTCTGAATTTTCTTGAAACTCTCAAGAGGCCGTACTTTGGTTTCGCCTTTGTAAAGAGAGTAAGGGATTATGCACGTCAAACCAGGAGTCTTTTTGGTGCTTTGCTCTGGCCTCTGTACTGTTAAGGTTCATTGGCTTCTCATCTGAGCCTTTTCTGTCAGCCATCTTGGTAAACTAGGCTACAGGAAATCAGCAAAATATGCATATCAAACCAGGAGTTTTTTTTTGTGCTTTGCTCTAGCAACTTGGTTTAAACTTTTAAGATTCATAGGCTTGCTTCTGTGCCTTTTCTGTCTGCAAACTTGGGAAACTAAGCTACAGGAATCCTGTAAAATATAAGGGGAAAATAATATTTTAACAGAACAGTCATTTTATGTCATATGTGTAAATAATTAAATGTGATGGCACATATAATGAGCATTAAGTGGGAATATCATTTCAAACAGGTCTTGTGATGATTTTAAATAGCGTCCTCAAATTTAAACTTGAAATCCATCGTTGAAATGATTGACTCAATTAAAATAAATGATTAAAACTAGGTTTAAACTGATTTTCATACTTGTCTCTCAGGTGCACTTGTGTCCTAATTAACATAACTTATATATTATACCATTACATCTGATTTTGGCGGCCATTTTGAAAAGCGCGATCGGTTTTCTGAGGATACATAAAATATGACGTGGCTATCATATTATGATGTATTTTGATCATAACTACCCGAAAACTTGAAGACCTTTGCATCTTAAATGACATTTATACCAGATTGATACTATTTTTGGGGGACCTTGGCAGCAAGTTTGAAAAAAGCGACCCCCCCCCCCCCCAAACCGCCCAGCGTTCACCCACCATCAGGGATTTTGCAGTCACCCTGAATCCGATACGTCTATAGGCAAGGTTTCAGAAAATGGTTGTCTCCGAAAATCCCCAAAGGAGGGAAAGGGCGGTTGGCAGAGCCTACAGTCTATTGCAAAAGAGGCACCCAAAAGTATAGGACCGGGGGCATATCCAAGATTGTTGCAAGGGTTAACTGTTACACCGACTAATACCCTTCCAGAGATTCACAACTCCCAGATGAGGTGAGATCTTACGGATTTGTGAGAGAAAAAAAAATGTGCATTTCCCTCTTTCCAGGCTTCGGTCAGGTACAATGAATTTCTACCTGAGTACAAGTAGGCTACTTTAGAATTTAAATGTACAAGTACAAGTAAATGATTTTCAATGCACTTGAGTTACTTAAGTACAAGTACCTTTCATTGTGCAAATATAAGATAAACAAATTATTCTGAGTATTTATTTGTATAAGCAATACCTATATTATATACACGACCATATGTCTGTAGTCTTCACTATTGATTTGTATTGATACATTATAAATAATTTAAAATTTGCATTATATGTTTATTGATTTACCTTAATAGCCTCATGAGACCCCATTTTAGGGTAAGTTTGTATTCCTTTTAGACCATTAGGAATTGTACAAAATTTCTCTGCGTTCAACATAAGAATACCCATCTAATCAACATTCCAATAAAAGGAGTTATTTTAAATGTCTAGTTCATTCATTATACTGAAAAGACAACTAAAAAATAAATCCTTGCAAAATTTTCTCGAACCATATACAAAACGGTTGTATAGTAATTATGGTTGTTCATACCATTATGATTTTTAACCCATTTCATATGACAAAACAGACAGGCAGTTTCTTCCAATTTAATTCACCGTGCTGCCATTATATTCCTGCAGATCTGCTCGTTTCTGTATAAAGGTATATTTTGTTTGATGTTATTGGTGTACATTATAAGATGAAATGATTGAAATTCTTACCTGTTATAATTAACATATATTAAGCACCTTCCATAATAACATATTAACGTTTGAATTTAATTAGGATAAAGGAGTTTCAAACAGTGTTGCTACCTTAAAGTTTTTATTTCTTATCTGAGCGGGTGTGGTGTTGTAGGTGAGGTAAAACAGGCTACAGAGTAATAGATTGAAAAGAGTGTAATTGTATTTTTGTTTTAATAATGTTTGATACTGGTATTCAAAGTTTCAGATTTCAATAAATCACAACTTTGTAACTCCGAATTATTCTTTATGTGTGTCATGGCACATGTGGTACACTCCTATAACAAGATATAGAGAAATTCAAGAAACATTTAAACCAAATTTTATCAAGTTATGTTTTTCATTGTGTCCAGCTAAAACTCAATACAAAGCTACTAGTGTAATGATAAAACATGTTTTGCCAATGACAACGTATTAAAACAGGCGTTTTAAGATCAGCAGAATTTTCAAGTTGAAACAGGTTTATTAGTGTTTAAAACGCGTTCAGAGGTGGTTTGATGGAAAACGTGTCAATACCCATCATGTAAAAAATAAACTTGGTTCATATAATAATACCGTTTGGCAGGAAAAAAAAAGCTTTGAAACGCGTGTAAAAGCAAAATATGTTTAAGTTGAATTTGAAATATGTTTACGGCTATTTGAAACACATTTCACAGTGAAATTTGTTGAGAATATTGTGACGTATTTCAAAATATTGGACAAACTGGCGTTTCAATCAAATGCACGAACGTGTCTCCGTCTTTTAGAGTGTTAACCACTCTAAAGTCTCACGTGTTGCACAATATCTCATCGGAAAGCTGAAATATAATACATAATATCCATATTTCCCGAGTCAAGGGACATGTTATGGGATCCCATTGAATATGTGAAATACATGTAGATGGCCAGGAATCTAGGGCAAGATGGATTTGTATGAACATTAGGTTGGTTGAAGATCATAAGTAGTTATCTTAGCTCAGTTGAGTACATGTCTTCTGAAGCTTTACGATCACCCTATGTCCGTCGTACATCCGGTCATTAACATTAACCTATTGAGCATTGACCTTGAAACAGCATACTTGACATCATAGGAAGTCTATGAAATCTTCATGTGGAAACCCGAAATTAGGCCACTGTGTGTATATTCTGCTAGCTATGGGAATTGTTGAAGTACCCCCCCAAAAAAAATAATATAAAGAAAATTAAACAAAACCTTGGGTATCTCAGTAATTTTATAATAGATTGCAATGAATATTGCCCTGAATATTGACTGTGAACCATTTCATAAGTTGCTGAGGACTTGTTTTCCGGCTGGTATTTAATTTTTATATATACGCATTTACCTCTATTTCGAGACCAAAGAATGACATCAATGATATTATTTTATAAACTGTTGCTGCATCCTATGTACGGAAACCTGGCGTGTTGATTCCTGGCTTGTTTAATTAGTTCCTCTGGGCTTACTGCGCACCTGTATTTTTATAAATGATATCAGGCATGTCAGTTTCTCAGCAAAGGTTCAACTGGTGGCCGGAATGTGGCATACATATTGATCATGGCAAGTTTTATCAGCTGATAAAGACAAGTTTATCTCAGCTGGCTTTTTGTCAAGTGAGCTTTAGTGATCATCGCCTGTCTTTCCATTAACAGGGTACATATCGTAACTGTCATCTAGTGATAATTAAGTGAAACATACATACCTTTATGGTTTATCTGTTGCATTCTTTTAAACTGAATAAAAATACATTCAGGAGATAAACCGGTTGTAATGATACATAACAAAACCTGTCTCACACCTAAATTATGATGCAGACTGCCATATACAGACCTAGCTCAGTTAAACTTAAGTAACAACGCTTTTATAGTTAATCACAATACATTGCCCATTTATATATATATATGCTAACCATACGATTTACCAGCATTTGTAAATATAAATGAACATTCCTTTATTTTGATTATTTATTATAGTTTTATCACAATTATCTACTCTCATTATCAACATACCTTTATCATTTACTTAATTGCCCATTTGTAAACTACCTCATCATAGAAAAAGACCCTAGAACCCTAAATAATGTATTTAAGATAGGTTACTGCTATCTGTAAGAAAGTTCAGTTTCTTCCATTTTTTTATCAAATATAATATACAATAATATATCCTTTCTTATAAGCAATATATTTTTCCATTTCCATCACATGTTTAATAGACAAGATTGCTCCTTTCAAAGTAGGTTTGTTGCTTTAACCTCTACATTCACATATATATCTTTTAACAAAAAGTACAATACCGCCTATAATGTATGTACAATCACCTAATATTATTGGTGCACAGTCAAGCTTAAAATCATGTTCAGCCTCTTTATTCCCTTTTAACCATAATAGTAAATCTGAACACACTGACTTGACAAATGTGATTGACCAAAATTGATGAATATATGTTTCATCTTCTGCCTTACAAAATGAGCACCTGGGATTGTCAGTTATATTTGATTTATACAAATGACTATTAAGATACATAATACGATTTAGTAATCTGAACTGGAACATTCTAAGCTGGATTGAATGTGAAACTTTTTTTCAGTCTAGGGAAAGCACTCAAAATACTTTTCCAGCTAGATATATTCAAGTCTACAGCCCACTAAATTAGTGGATTTGTTGAAACAACATAAATCTTTTCAAACATTTTACAGTAAACCTGATTAGTTTCATTTTCATACTTAAAAGGATTTCTATAATGTTTTGAATCCGGTTTATTTCTATATTTTAAGATTTTTTCCCAATAATTTGGTATTGCATCCAACATACCATTATACCTAAGCTAGTTTATATTTAAATTGGTGCGTGCCTGAATTTTTTCATATGTAAGAAATCTAGAGAATCCTCTTTCTTTCACTATAAAATTGTTTAATGTATATTATGCCTGAGGTGTAAAGTTTTCTAAAAAAATTACCTTATTATCAATCTTATTATGGGAATTATACAACACGACATGGCCAAAAATATCTTTCACTTCTGTTGGCTTTCTGAAGTTAAATTTACACCATGCTTGCATGGCTTCTTTCCAAAAGATGTCCCTCAAAGAGACATTCTCGTCCAAATCTTCTGGAATACATTGAGATTACATTGAAATGTAGGTTCCCCTATAGGTAAGGTACTTAATATATGATTCTTCCAAGGTTATTGTAAGGCGCTATTAATGACAATCTTTTTATTTTGTCCGAAATGTATGACCAAATAATTTTTATATGATTTTCTAAAGTTCTTTAAAATAATGTGCTTTAGGGGCAGAAAGAACAGACCCCTAATAAATTAACTGTGACAAAGCATAGCGTTTTATTGAAGCAATTTTTTTTCCAGCTGGTGTCATGTATCTTTCTGACCATGAAATGTTTTTCTAATGGATTCTAATTTTGGATTGTTATTGTCTTCTTTTATTTTATTTAAAGATGGTCTAAGTAATATACCCAGAATATTAACTAGACCCTCTGACCACTTCAGACCTTTTCCCTCTATCGTTCTTTTACCTCTGCTTATACCTTGTTGGTTATGTACAAGAGGCATTCCGCGGTTTTCCCTGGATTTATTTTAAGACCCAAATTTCTTTTAAAAAATTCATTATATTAACACTGTTAATGTCTGAGAATAAAAAGACTGAGTCCTTAGCATGTTGCAGTATTTTATATTTATATTCGCTGAAGCAGACTGCATTTTATTTATTATCTTCTCTAATTTTTTTGCTAACAGTTCTGCACATATTATAAAAAGGTATGGAGACAGGGGAGTCGGGGGACACCCCTGTCTCACTACCCTTGACACTTTCCAAATAAAAGGCCATTCTAAACAGTCGAAAGCTTTTTCAAAATGCACTGTTGTGAGATACCCTTCTTTATCTTATTCATCTATATTATTTAAAACTGTAATGATCTTATATATACTCTCCCCAATGTACCTACCTTTAATGAAACCTGTCTGCTCCTCATTAATCAACTTCGGTAAAACAGAGTTGGTTCTGCTTACTAGACATTTTGGAATGTGTTTGTAATCAGTGTTCAGTGATGTATTTTGCCTCCAATTTTAAATCTCAAGAGGAGATGTTTTTTGGTAACAAAGTAATAACTCTTTGTTTATAACAAAGTAATAAACGTCCAGCTTTTAGTTTAAAACCAATAGCTGACAGAAGTTGTTCCTTGGTATCTTGTCTATAAAACTCTGCTGGTCGACCATCCAATTCAGGTGATTTATCCATTGCAAATGGTTTTAAAAATTAAACAATCGCCTGTTCTATTTCCAGTTCATCGTATAAAATTCTCTCATTCTCTGACAGTCCCTCATTAGGTACTGTATTAGGAAAAAAACTGTTATCTTGAATTGTTTGGTTATATAAACTAGATTGATAGAGATTTTCGTAATAATTGCGGACTCAATTGCATAATGTTAAAAACCCAGATCCTGATAATGATCATAAAATTTCCAGCAGACATTGCTTATAATATATCCTGAGGAGATGTATTTCTGTATTAATGAGTTGAGAGTTTCTTTGGTTGGATCCGGCTCCACAAACACCTTCGTTTTATCTATCTGTTATTTCACCCGACCTCATATTCCCCTTTACAATATGTCCCTTGTGGTATTTTTTTAGAAAACTTGCTTTCACCTACTTTGACCAAAATCCCAGAGTCTGTTCCATCTATTATGTCATCATTGTCACAAGTACCGTGTATTCGCACACCTCACGGAAGAACATATACCAGTTTACCGCATTGTTGGCGCTAATTTTTAGTTCTTTTATAATTTGTTGTTAGGAAACAATGAAATCCAAAATATGTGAATTCCTGTTATATCTCTATCTGCAGATCGAATGCCAGCTATGCTCTTTACTCCTGTCTATGTTAGTTACATATTATCTTATCATACATTTCAGATTTTACACACGCTAGACAAACACAGAATGCAGGGACATCACACACACACACACACACACACATATATATATATATATATTGTAACCCCCTTGAACCTATTTACCCCAATTTCTCAATTCCCATCAAATAAATCACCCACTGTACGTCGATTGTTATCCTTTTCCCCATACTCTTCATTTTTCATGTGAGCAACTATTTTATAACAGCTCCCCACATGCCAATGACCTGATGACTGTGTTATAGTAAGAATGTGTTTCATGGTATTTGCACACAACCTGACCTTCACACGGAAAAGCGCAGTCAACTTACCCATGGTGTTTATTAGCCGTGGAGTTTTGCACTCTGCTTCCGAAATGATCCTTTTTGAACGATATCGTTTAATTAATTACTGCAATCGACTCGTGGAACTTGAAAAAAAAATCACTAATGATACTTGTCATAAACTGAAGACACATTATTCAATGAGCCGTAATCTGTAGCCGGCGTATGTCCAATACGCTTTTCCAGAAATCTCTGCCCTCTAATAAAGGAAATTAGATTAACCATGGGCTTTTGACCAGTGTGGGTAAAAAGCAACATGGCGGCAAGCAGTCAAAACGTCGGGGGAAATTTGTTTTTCTTTATACTTTTGTTTATCATTAATATGAACATTATAAGTCCCACGGATACTTCGATTTAATTGCAAAATTGTATCGTTAATCTTAGATTAATTTTCCATTGTGGTATACTCTGGGACATTAGAAAATTGCAGTCTTAAGTTGCACAGACGGAAGTTCTGCCCTGCAGCTCAGAAAAAAACAACCCCTACCCCTAATCGGTGATCTGCCACAATCAATCTATGCAACCTTCGGATCACAATATTTCTGGAATGACTTGGCATATTTGGATAATCTTGGTATCTAGTTGTATGTTGTCAAACATGGCCGACATAATAAGCATGATTTCCTCGCCATCTGAGGTCAAATTAAGGCCAAAGGTCAAGGCCACGGTCACTTCAAGGCCTTAAAAGCAGATGATAGCCTGCTTTTGCACGAAATCTAGTTGTATGTTGTCAAACATGGCCGACATAATAAGCATGATTTCCTCGCCATCTGAGGTCAAATTAAGGCCAAAGGTCAAGGCCACGGTCACTTCAAGGCCTTAAAAGCAGATGATAGCCTGCTTTTGCACGAAATCTCTCTATATATTTTTATTTAGACACAATATCATAGTTTCATTGTGAGATTGATTGTATGATTTTCAGAAAATGTAGTTCTCAAAGCCAAGTAACTTGGTTTAAGGTCGTGGTCATCAGGTATGCGAAACAACTTTTAAGGTCAGCTTGATCCGTTGTGTGGTAATATAGACGAGTTTAACTATACTGGTTAATCAAGAGATGATTCTGTTATTCACTGTCGGAACGTACATACACTTTAATGTTTGAAACCAGTTTCAAAACATAAAATTTATCCTTCCTAATACCTATTGTAGGTATAACAACCAACTGGTTTAGAAAAAGGAACCATGGTTATGAAAGATGTTTATGAAAACCATCAATATGGCAATGATGACTTAAACTAATTTACATTTGGAAATGGAGTGACTTGGCCTGATGCTACAAGTATACACCATTTTTTTCAGTTTTATCATGTAAATTGTATCTCATGGGTATTTATTCAGTTTCAGTCAAACAAAATTGTTGAGAATCTAAGACATACAAATTTCACAAATTTAAAGGGGGCCCATTCACCTATAAATCATGTCGTATTATTCCAAAAAATAGCTTCTTCCCTTTAAAATATATTTGTACCTCCCAAAATACTTTCCTGAAATTGTTTGCTTTCTCCTGTAAACAGAACTTATTAATAACAGTGGACCGGGTGCGATCACAAGTGTCAACATATCACATCGCTCGAGACTCAACCACAACACCTGTCAATCATGCGTTGCCCTGACGGACTCGGCCCCGAAAATGTAATACATGTTTTCACCGGCTGAAACATTGTTGAGACTCACAATCGGACATCCGGTCACGTGGCCTTGTTATGGTAAATCGACGCATGTGGACTGCGTTCATAAACACGCAGAGCCATTAAAGGTATCAAACAGCCTTGTGTGAAGTGCTTGGATGGTTTTGCTGGGAACATTTGCATAAAGCAAAACTGAACTGAGAGTTTGAGAGAATACGCATTATATTGCTCTGAAAATGTCCCTTTAAATAAAAGGGTAGTTCTCAAAGCCAAGTAACTTGGTTTAAGGTCGTGGTCATCAGGTATGCGAAACAACTTTTAAGGTCAGCTTGATCCGTTGTGTGGTAATATAGACGAGTTTAACTATACTGGTTAATCAAGAGATGATTCTGTTATTCACTGTCGGAACGTACATACACTTGAATGTTTGAAACCAGTTTCAAAACATAAAATTTATCCATCCTAATACCTATTGTAGGTATAACAACCAACTGGTTTAGAAAAAGGAACCATGGTTATGAAAGATTTTTATGAAAACCATCAATATGGCAATGATGACTTAAACTAATTTACATTTGGAAATGGAGTGACTTGGCCTGATGCTACAAGTATACACCATTTTTTTTCAGTTTTATCATGTAAATTGTATCTCATGGGTATTTATTCAGTTTCAGTCGAACAAAATTGTTGAGAATCTAAGACATACAAATTTCACAAATTTAAAGGGGGCCCAATCACCTATAAATCATGTCGTATTATTCCAAAAAATAGCTTCTTCCCTTTAAAATATATTTGTACCTCCCAAAATACTTTCCTGAAATTGTTTGCTTTCTCCTGTAAACAGAACTTATTAATAACAGTGGACCGGGTGCGATCACAAGTGTCAACATATCACATCGCTCGAGACTCAACCACAACACCTGTCAATCATGCGTTGCCCTGACGGACTCGGCCCCGAAAATGTAATACATGTTTTCACCGGCTGAAACATTGTTGAGACTCACAATCGGACATCCGGTCACGTGGCCTTGTTATGGTAAATCGACGCATGTGGACTGCGTTCATAAACACGCAGAGCCATAAAAGGTATCAAACAGCCTTGTGTGAAGTGCTTGGATGGTTTTGCTGGGAAACATTTGCATAAAGCAAAACTGAACTGAGAGTTTGAGAGAATACGCATTATATTGCTCTGAAAATGTCCCTTTAAATAAGGTTCATACGTAACTGGATATACTGTTTTACATATGTTGATTTATGTTTTACACACTGGACATAGCAAGAGCCTTTGGACAATTATTAACATTGTAGACATAATGAGAACTTGTCTAAGCAATGATTTGTTTAATCACATTTGAATAATTTTATTTTTTAATACATATATAGAAAAAATGAACCGTAATCTTAGCTGTAAAACTAATACACTAGTAAAAATACCTCAAGGATGAGAAGACCCAATAAGTTATACAAGGAGCAATCTGGATATGAGGAAATAAAGGGATCTTTAATATATAATTTTGATTATTTACATAGTATCATGTGACATCTATGTAGCCATGACTCTTGATATCATAAGTCAAACATAATGACATCTGTAATGAGTATTAATCTTGGTAAAATTTTAAATTTTTTACATATTTAATTTTTTCTAAATTTACAAATAATATAAATGAACAAACTGAAACACTTGGAAAATACCTGTAAATTTAGATTAATATTATATAATCAACTGCAACCTTGTCTATCATTGATTTGCTTCATATCATCCCTACAAGTATAAATCAATTTTATTCAATTTTTTCATTGTTAATTTTGAAATGAAAAATACTCAAAGGTGACTACATGGTGTCCTATGGAATGCACTTAGGGCCATTCATACAAGATCCAGACAACATCAGTAACTGCAAGGTAATTCCCTGTTACTCATTAACTATTAATTCCCTTTTCCATTTTTTAAGTTGCTATAATAAACCAATAAAAATCATAATTGTTTATCGATGTGTTGTTGACCGAAACAACTACTAGAGGAGGGGGCTGAGCAACTTGGGCCAGATGTGGCCTCCTGCCAAGAGCGAGCTAGCTGCCCAGTATTCCCCGCTTGAAGCGTGTATAATTAGCCTGAAAGGTCAACAAGGGTGACATGCAGGTGACTGAATAGGGCTGGTGAAAAAAATGTTCAAAGGTTTTTACTGTTCTGATGTAAGGAAATCCTCATCTTATAACATCCACAATTTAGTAGCAATACCTTGTGGACATAATTAAATGTTCACTTTAATCCTTTTAACACCTTGTGATACAATTCATAATTCAAAATGTAGCAAAAAATGAAAAAGAATGAATAAAATATAGAAAATTACTCATCTAGTTTTAAATTATTCATCTAGTTGACACATCATCAGGGTGTGCGGGGGGGGGGGATGGGCAGAGTGGAAGCCCATCCAAGCTGAGCTAAGGCAGATGCCTGGATCGGGTTACATAACAAAGGGCTGTATAAATCAATGTACTGGGGGAGGTTGATATAAAAAACAGCTGACATGGTCTGTGTAAATTGAAAATAATTTACTTCTCTTTATCAATTCTTTGAAATTGTTAATCAGTTCATTTGATATTTCAGATATAAAAAGATCTAATTTTCATGTTTATATGCTGTGAAAATGAAATCAACAGTGTTAAAGGGGAAAAAATGTGCCGTGGTCGAAATTGGGCAAAATTTAAGATGATTTAAAATGTATGCTAATGACCTAAAAAAAACTTAAAATTGTGATCTATTTCTAGTATAAAATTTAAACTAAGTTGAAAATTGATATGTGCATGAATAAGCTTATTGGCTTGAATAATTATCACATTAAGTGAGTTTATACATTCCCTGGTATAAAAACTGCTCCCATTGTCACTCTCACTGTCTTCTTCATAATTAGCAATATCGCTCATGTCATCATCCTCTGTCTCATTTTCCTCATAAAACAGGTTATCCGGAACTCGCTCTCCATCAAACAATTTAGGGATGAAATTTCCTCCCTCGTCCAACCATGTTTTAGGTGTCCCATTCATTTAAATGAGGCTTGTGCGCATTTGCCGAGATATGGTTGACAAGTTTGACCCTGGAAATTTTCTGCCCAAGGACATAGAGGCATTGTTAATTGTCTTCAAATCTGAAACTTGAACTGTTTAAGAAGCCCGAAAATAAGAAGAATTAATTTATATTTCAAACCGGTTTTGAATATTTAAAGTGTATGTACATTCTGCAAATGAATAAGAGAATCACGTGTTAATTAATCAGTTAAGTGTACTCAAACTCGTCTGTAATACCATACAACGGATCAACCTACCCTATTTGTTTCGTGTAAGTGATGACCTTGACCTTGAAATAAGTAACAATGCTTTGAGAACTACTTTATCGGAATCTTATTTAATCAATCTCCCAATAATTCCACTGAAACTGTGAGATTGTGTCAAAATAAATATATATAAAGATTTCGTACAAAAATAGGACATCATCTGCTTTAAGGGCCTCAAAGTGACCTTGACCTTGACCTTTGGCCTTGATTTTGACCTCAGGTGGCCGTGAAATCATGCTTATCATGTCGGACATGCTAGTAAACATACAACTAGATACCAAGATTATCCAAATCAGCCAAGGCATTCAAGAAATATTGTGATCCGAAGGTTGCATGGCACGATTGTGGCGAATAACTGATATAGGGGTAGGGGTTGGGTTTTTTTTAGCTGGAGGGCAAAACTACCGTCTGTGCAACTTAAGACTGCCATTTTCTAATGTCCCAAAGTATACTTCAACGGAAATTAACCTAAGATTAACGATAAAATTTTGCAATTAAATCGATGTATCCCGGGGACTATATATTTGGCCCTTGTTTCCTTGTGGTGTACGTGTATCTGTTTATTCGATGCTACGTCACAAAGTATACAACCATTCCCCGGCCTAGATACGTAACAAATGCCAGGGACATTGATATTTTGCGGTGAAATTAAAAAAAATCACTACGTGCAAGCGAACATCAAGCGATCTGTCCCAAATGTTTACGTGAAATATACATGTTTGATCTTTACATGTCCAGCATTCCCTCTCCCGGAGTGTGACTGAAATGTACGAGCGTCTCTGGTATGACGCACAAGTTAACCAGTGCTTGGAAACACACCGCAGGTAGCCAGGCTGATAAAACGAACCACCAGTTACAAAACAAAGCGGCTACCCTCATATTTATTTGACTTTTACAACCTAAAGAAAAGTTTTTCATATTTGGGTTTGATAATAATTTGAATTGTATTAAATACCATGCAAATCTCACTAAAATTTACCCCCTTAACCTGGCGTTCCCTAAAAACCCGGTCATTGCTCATAACAATTTACCCTGAACAAGGTTGCACTAATAGAGAGAAACCAAACTTGTTTCCACAACAGAACTGTCATGATTATTATTAGAATAAATAAAAATAATGGACAGCAGGTGGAAACTAATTATAATATTATCCGTTTAGTTTTACATTGTTGAACTAGAATACGTGCTACCAACCAGGTTTGAAATGACTATGAATTCTAAATGTGTATATACCGATCCTAAATCGAATCATGTAAGTATATATAAGATATACGTTCACCATGGCATATTAAAGCTGTGATTACGGCTTCATTCCGGTAAAAAAAATTGAATAAAAACACGGAGGAGAGTACTCACACTGGCAACATCGTAAATGATATTTTTCGCCTACTGTTAAAGAGTTTACCGTAAGTAACGGAAAAACGATCTCCGGACACGCCTATCGCTATTCCAAATAATAACCCGCCTTCATGACTGAATGTAGTCAGTGCTGGGTGATTGGTAGATAATCAAGGGCGTGTATGGCGCATTTGGGCTAAATATGACTTGACAGTTGGGAATACAGGACGTTGCGGATAGTAAAGCTAAATAAGTAGTAAAAAGATCGGTGTCTAGCAGATTTTTGGCGGTAGGTAAATTTCTCGGATAAAAAAGTCGCATATAAACGAGGTTACAGCGTAATACATATATGCAGAGAGTTTAATGAGAAATACATGAGAATTTCAACTGAAAATTGGAGATACATCAGTTACATGGCCAGCCGACAAGGCACCTGGAATCATAATAAATGACGTGTATGCACGTCACAGGCAGTGAATAAAACACTTTTATCATAAAGATAAAGAACAGTATAAGAACTAAAATTGACAGAAAATCAACAAGTGCGTAGGCAACACTTATTGCACATCAACTACACCTTTGTAGTGCGTAAGATAAAATTCTGGTCAAGAAATCACTCATGTTAAGCAATATTTTTTTGTATATAATGGGGAAGTTTTATTTATAAAAAAATAATATATTTAGTCAAATAGGAGAAATGAATGATATTTGACGTTTCATACGACGGGGAGTTAAAAGACCACTGAATGTCTTATCTCAGCTTACTTAAAGTAAACTGATATATAGGTATGGAGCTTTGTCCGTCGTCCGTCCTTGCGTCCGGCCATCCTTTAATAAAGCATAAACCGTAATCGCTGGCCCTAGTAGCTTCTTTTTTTAAATCAATTGAAATAAATGAAAAATATCCTTGGAAACCTGAAATTAGGTAACTGCCACATATATACTCTGAGCTATGGGCTTTTTAAGTACGCCGCTTCCCCCCCCCCCCCCCTTCTATCTTGCGCATATAGCTGACCTGCTTATAGGGGAATAAAATAACTGGATTTTGGGTGATAAGTTTAAGAGTCAAGGTAACATGGGCCATCTGTAAACAAATTAATTTCCAGATTTTTTTTTGGACTTTTTTTGGACTTAAATTCATCTGAGCCATAGCGATCACCCTTTATACCCGTCGTCCGTCCGGCCGTCCGTCCGTTAACAGGGCACAAATCGTAACCGATGGACCTGGAATCTTCTATTTGGCATCCAGGGAGGTCCATGAAAAATCTCATTGGAAACCTGAAATTAGGTCTGTTACCCATATTCTCCAAGCAATGGGTCTCGTAACTACCCCGAAAATAATCAACAATTTGATACAAAAGTTCAAGTGTTTGAATATCTACTGCATTGCTCACCATGATTCTTTGTATGAATATTGATCATGGAGTATTTCAACAGTTCCTGCAAACTGGTGGCGCCACCTGTATTTTTTTCAATTTATACTATTTTTTTCTGTATTTTTGATACCTTCAAAGAATCTGTCATCTGTAAACAGGGCACAAATCGTAACCACTAGACCTGGAATCTTCTTATTTGACATCAATTGAGGTCCATGGAAAATCTCCTTGGAAACCTAAAATAAGGTCTCTGTTACCTATTTTCTCAACGCTATGGGTCTCGTAAGTACCTTCTGAATAATCAAAATTTTGAAACAAAAGCTTCAGTATCTGAATAATTACTGCCTTGATCATTGCATGAATATTGATCATGGAGTCATCGATCAGTTCCTACAAACTGAAGGCGCCGCCGGTATTTTTTTCTTTACGATTTTTTTCTCTCTATTTTTGATACCTTCAAAGAAGCTGTCATCTGTTAACAGGGCACAAATTGTAACTGCTCGGCCGGGAATCTTCTAACTTGACATCCAAGGAGGTCCATAAAAAGTCTCCATGGAAATCTGAAATAAGGTCTCTGTTACCCATATCCTCCAAGCTATGGGTCTTGTAAGTACCCCCAGAATAATTAAAATGTTATTTTAAAAAATGCTTTAGTTTCCAGAGAACTCCTTTGAGACCCTTGGTCAGATCTTTCCAAAAACTAGCATAGTTTTTTTCTTCACCTATGTTGTTGTGTCTATCAAAGACAGGTGGCACCACCAGCAATCCTTTCTCTGCAGTACGAATCTCAGTGTCTTAAAAGCCTAAGTCACAAACAACCTACGATTTTGACTGTCGTACGATTTCAGCAGGTGTACGACGGATTGAACCGTCGTAGGATTGGTAGATTTTTTTTTTTATAATTTCGTGGACGCGTTCACAAATAAATATATGTTGTACGACGGTCGTGAAAAAATTGGTCAGGGCTGTCTGAGTCTTATCGTACGCTCTTCCTACGACCGTCTTATGTGGTCCCTACGATGGTCGTAATACAACAGAAAAAATGTCGTGCAGCATTCCTGCGATGCTTGGTTGCCGTGCGACTGATACGCCGTCATCGTAAGCTCATCCTGCGACATGTACACGGCTGTCGTAGGCTACATGTAGGAATATAAAGAGGTTCCGACAGCAGTTCTGTAGCAGCTACCTGTTAAGTATCAAGAGGATTTTATACATTATAGAAAATTATAGCCGAAATATGCACCCTAAGAAGACCAAGGCTGTCCCTAGGAAGGGAAAGAAGAGGCCAGCAGAAAATGTGCAAGAGGAACATCACACTCAAGACTTCCCAGAAGAACAGTCGTTTCAGCCCATTGACGAATCCGAGCACAAGAGACCTGACGAGACTGACGATGAAGAGAAAGGAGGTAATGTTGAAGACGCTGATCCCATTTATAAGCACGTCCAAGGGGGAGATTCCGGAAAAGATCAAAGACAAAGCCCTGACTGTTGAACAGGAGCAGGCTTCAGCTGAATTCTATGGAGCCCTTACCGAATTTTATGATAAGAGCCGGGATGACTAAAAAGACAGTAAGAAAAAAGACAGGCTTCTGCAACAGAAAGCAAGGGAACTAGGAATTTCTGGTGAGTTTTGCTCGCTTCAACTATAAAAAATTCTAAAATTGTTAATATTCCCATCATAAATATTAATATAATATCCTTTAACATTTACCTTATTTAAACTATTTTGTTTACAGTGAAGGATATCACAAACTGGTACACTACGGCCCGCTCTAGCTTTGGAAGAATACAAAAGCATGAGAGTGGTCAGGTGGCTTCCAACATGACAGCCCGTTAAAGGTTGTTGTGGCAGAATTGTTAATTCTTTCGACAATACATCGTCCAAAGGACTGGGCAGACCACGGTGCTTGGGCAGGTAGGAAATGAGCTTTCAATGCCAATTTAAATCTTGCACATATCGTCATGAAAAAGCAATGCTACC
Organism: Sipunculus nudus; assembly: GCA_026874595.1. Classification (NCBI taxonomy): domain Eukaryota; kingdom Metazoa; phylum Annelida; class Sipuncula; order Golfingiida; family Sipunculidae; genus Sipunculus; species Sipunculus nudus. The sequence goes on along the minus strand of CM049317.1, from coordinate 36,568,603 downwards.
TTCAAAAGCATTGTACCATTACAAAGTCGCTTTTACACAAGGCACGCAAACACGTAATGCGTGAAATTTTCTCCTTACAGGTGCCAGGGCGTCCTTATTCAGACACTCAGTCCAAAACTGAAGATGGGAAGCGGATTCCCAAGCAGAGGCTGATTATGCTGGGTCTTTTGCTGGCGCTACCCTAGATCCCGTTGTGCCGGTCCCCGTCTACAAGGCCCCCAGGAAGAAGAAAGAATCTTCCTCCGTAGACTCGGCAATACTGGAATTTATCAAGACGAGCCAGACCCAGGGGTTACATCTTCAGAAGAGAGTAGATGAGGGAGAGGTTTGGGTCAGATGGATATCCCTGACCCTCAAGTCCCTGCCCAGGCACCTCTGGAGGCCGTTATGCTTTGGTCATGCGATACGTCAGGCAGGGAGATGTCCACCAGTGTTCTAATCCAGAACAGCCTTTCCATCAGCAGCAGTACCCTCCTCTCCCTCAGTACTATCAACAACAGTCACATCAGCCCTATCGAGAGCAGCCCTTCCAGTCCAACCAGCATAAGCCATACCAGCAGAACCCAGTACAGCAGCAGCAGAAGAGGCCGTCCTCAACTCCCCTCCCTAGTTCTCAGGTAAATTATTATTTGTAAATGTAAATTCCCTGCATCATACCTTTAAGTCTTTAACCTCTTATCGGTTTAAGGTGATTGACTGTTATATTCTTATTCCATACCTGTCTTCTTAACTGTTACCTTGTTATCTTATGCGTAACTCTTAACAGAGCATATTAAGTTTTAGGTATGACCGGTTTAAAAGGGGGTTAGTTGAAGACAGTAAATTCATGAGTGGTGATAAATGTGAGAGTACAAAGAATTTTATTTCTTGAATGCCCTTTGTATATTCGACAGCGACAACATTTTTTTAAATCCTTGAAGGTTATACCCAGTATCAGGAATATGTCAGTATTGTATCCATCATTACTGATATTTGGTTCGAACTAAATATTATATTCTGACAAGTGACAACAGAATTGTTGCATCTTTTTACATGAATATATTGCATCCACTAAGAGATTTCCAGTTTAATTATTTAATTTATCAATATCAGACTGCGACCGACAAAGTTTGTTCATTCGGATCATCATTTGAAAGTATATTGTGTTGCATATTGTATTGTGCACTGCTGATGCGAGAGGCATTTAGATAGAAGTATTACTGTTTACCAGTCGCATATTTACAATAAAATATGTTTAAACTACTCTAGCAGAGCATATCTAGAAACATTCCTACGCCTTCTACAAAATACCATATTCAGTTAAGCTATACTGCTTCTAATTTGTTATAGGGTAACCTACAGCCATCAAGACCGATGGTAAGGTCCGCCCAATGGGACGGCCAGGACCATGGCATTCCCTTAGCCTTCGAGAGTAGACGTCAATCAGGCAGCAACCAGTCGCAGAACCTGTTAGTGTCAGACCTGTCGCAGATTACCTTCAGTGAGTTTCTGGTGACGACTGTCGGCACCTCTTTAATCAATGTCACAACCCTCTCATCCTCTGCCAAACCTAAGGGAGCGACCGTAAATCCTACCACAACAACAACAGCGGAAGAGGTGATTCCTGAAATTCCCAAGGATCCAAGCGAATTTAGCGATGACTAATATACATTGTGTGTTTACAGTTTTTGTTCAATAGATGACATTCAGTAATTTTCAGGGATGATGATGTGGGATAATGAGTTTTCAGGGATGATGATTTAATAAAGTTATATTAATAATTTTACTAGTTATATTGTTCCATCTTACAACACTAAGCGGGCCACAACATGTGTGACTCAGGAAATGTCCTGACTGACTTGCCGAGAAAATGTAAAATATGTTCCTTCTGGCTGAGACATCGCGTTTGCGACCCAAAATCGCACCCCTGTCATCCGACACTGTTATGGTAAACAGACACACGCAGACTGTGTTTATCAACACAGAGCGCCAAAACAAGTTGTTAAACAGCGGTATAGGAGGTACTGAGACTCTGTGCTTGGATGGTTTCGGCTCGAAGCTTTTTTATAAAGCAAAACGTACCTGACAGTGTAAAAAAGTAGGCCTAATATTACTCCTGATTATGTCCCATTAATATTAACTCCAATAGTAATTTAAATCAAAGGAAATCTTTTTCAATGTATTAAGAAACTTATTAAGTATTCAGAGTTGTTTTTATCTTTTAACAAATCATAATAGATTTTTCCAGCAATTATCCAGGACTCTTTCTTATGAAAGAAAGACAAATCTTACTTTTGGTAATACTTTTATTATTTTTTTTTTTTATTTAACTTTCACTATATCACTAGTTCACATACATGTAATTATGCGCATAATAGCATATTATGAAAGGAGATCACCAACGCACGAACAGTAAATGCAGAAGCTATGTCATATCATCTTGTGTTGCCATGGCAAAGACCCAACAAAACTGTTATAATAGTGTTTCAGATACACGCGGACCTGTTTCCCTTATTTATTCGCCACATCTCCTCCCCTCATATTTTGCATCTTATCCGACACAGCTGCCTCTCTCAATGCTTCCGGTATGATTTCTCCCTGTGGCCCGTCTTGATCCAATTCTTTATTCCGAAGGCCTGGGTAGCGATCTCTCATTATGTTATGCAAAGGGCTGCGCTAACGATGGTGTCATTTGTCTTTGGGTCTTGGTGCATGGTCGTTATTAGGCACCTCCACCTGTCTGCCGATTTGCCGAAACCATTTTAAACAACACGTCTGCCGCGGGATAGGCGATAATACAGGATTCACTCGTCCTCTTCCATGTTTCGGTGTGAAAATGGTTTCATCAACCATTGTCGAAGAGGGAAAGCGTCATCTCCGAGGAGGAAATGGGTTACATCACGGTCATCATTCGGGAGTGGTTCTGGGGCTGGAAATCCTATGTCCCCATTCTCCAAGGCTGGCTTGGGTGGACCTTGGTTAAACACTTGGCAGTCAGATGAGGATCCTGGTGCTCCTACATCTGCCCACATGAACTTATAGTTCCCGTCCACTAGGGCTAGTAGAACTATACTAATGTATCCCTTATAATTGTAATACAAGCTCCCAGACCTGCGCGGACGACGGATGGCGACATGTTTTCCACCTAAAGCTCCACATGCTTGGTGAAAGTTCCATCGACGACCGAATAGTTCAGCTACCTCCCTCCATCTGTCTGGGGTCTGTGGAAAGTTTATGACTTCCTCACAAAATTCATGGATGATGGCCAGCAGACGTGGGGCACAAAGAGGGAGATGGTATTAGATGCAACGCAGAAGCTGTATGACACAGACTTGTAGATGATTCCGGTCGCCATGTTTCTCAACGTGATTGCAAGCTTCAATCCTGCCTCAATTGGTATTCTACGTCTATAAAATAATTTAGAAGACAAATAATGTGTAGGAATGATGCAGATTTGACTTAATATTACATATAAGTACGATAATTCAGTGGTGTCAATTTTTCTTCCAGGGTGGGAGGATGACTTGCAGAGCAGACCCACGCCCCCCCCCCCCTTTCCTCCATACGCACAAAGGCACACACCAATACACACACACAAAAGCACACACCATGACACATACACAAAAGCATACACACACAAATATATATATATATATCTATATATACATATATATATATATATATATATATATATATATATATATACACACCTGTTTAGCGTCCGTTTGACACGCATTTCAAATATGAATAAACTTAATCACATTTCACATTTTAGAAAATAATGTAGTTTCATGTATAAGTTAATTCTAATCCAGGTTTAGATATAATATTTCATAGTAAACTAGTAAATGAAACCAGTCTATTATTCTATTTATCAATATATTCCATTTGTAATATATATATATATATCATTTTCTGAAACTGGGAGGGGGGGTTGATTAAATTGACCATCCCCCCTGGTCAAAAAGTGGGGGGATATATATCCTATATTGAGGCCCCTGCGATAATTCTGAAATCAGATTGGCATTTATTAGAAATAACTACCTTTGATCCTTTTGGATATGGGGCGTGACACGCTGTAAGAGCTCTCTGAACAATTTGGGCTCCATACGTAAGAAATTGATGAAGTCACCATCATACTCCCGAGCCAACTCAATCATGAGTGTGTCATATTGGCCCAACAGAGTCCGCCGCTGAATCCAAGGCTTAACCCACCATCAACGCTGCCTTTTTACGACCTGTCTCTGCTGCCAAGCCCTAGTTAAGGCTGCCAAAATAATAGCGTGTCGCTCCTACAGGATCTGGAGCTGTAGACGAACCCAGACCAGTCCGATTCGCTCCGGTGGTAGCGCCATGATTATATACAGGATTATGTAGAACGATCTAATATCTAGTTCAATATATAGGCGGGCATTGAACATTAAATATTTTCACGACAGCCTTGCGACTGATGTAAGATAGAATTATAGTCCTAAGACAAACCCACGGCGGTCGCAGGAATAACCTAAAACGGTAGAACATTCGTGGGATCGTCATATGTAGAACGTCCGTCAATTGTTAGGCAGTCGTAGAAAGTTCTGCGATTCTTAGAGCCTCAGATTACCAAAAAACGTACGAAAGTCGAAGGTTTATCGTAACACAGTCGTAGGGCTTTGTACGACAGACCTACGAGATCGGCCTGACATAAAGGATGACCAATGACGCTGAAAAAAAATTTGAACATGTTCAAAAATTTACGACAAGGGTCTACGACAGATTTTTCCGCCTGAATTTTGTACGACACACCCACGACTGTCCTAGGTATTTTCCCAATTTTTTGTCGTGGACCTGTCGTATATGTGTTGTACGATGTATGTGACTTAGGCTTAAGATAACAGGCCATATCTCAGGAGTGGCTAATTGTATTGTGCTGAAAGTCTGCATCTCCATAGACCTTGGATCTCTCTATCTCAAAATTGCGACCAGTTGGCGCCCCCTACAATATTTTTAGCGTAGTGTCCATCTGTGCATTTGCCATCTGTTCTTCTTAGTAGTTTTTCTATGTATTGGGTTGATATGTGCATGTTCATGGATCCTCAACACCTACATCTCGTAAACAAGACTGGTGGAGCCACCTGCAATCATTTTCCTGTGACGTCCATCCGTACATGTGCTTTTTGTGAAAATTGCTCATATCCGAGGAATGGTTCAAGATAGTGGTATGAATTTGGCATGTCGATCCATCTTGGAAAGTTTTCTCATAAGCCAGACAGGTGGCGCCACCTACTTTCAGGTTTTTTGTAGAATAACAAAAATGCACTTTTATCACTAGTGATTTGCCGTATCGGCCTGAATTGGTGCATACCCATAGATCTTGGACTCCTCCATATTGGACTCAAGACTTATGGTGCCATCTGCAGTAGTTTTCTCGTGGCTTCTATCCATACATTTTTTTGGTGAAAATTCCTTATATTTTAGGAGTTGTTCAAGGTATTGGTCTGAAATTTGGCATGTCAATCCGTCTTGGAGGCTTTTCTCGTAAACCAGACATTTCTAAGGACACAAAATTCATGTTATTTTGGCACTCTGGCAATCATTTGGCTCATTGTTTAACATTCCTTGAATTCAGATGAGCGGCATGGCCCACTAGTTTTTTACATGTTGATTTCATACTTGACTTATATATGATCAACCAATTACGTATGAACCCTTTTGATTTTGGATCATGTGGTCAGAGATCAAGTTCACAAGACCCATTTGAGAAAAAAGGAATTTTGATGCATTTGGGGCGTCATGGGCGACCGCTCCATCAAACAGATGACCGCTTGTGATGCAAAAAGTATTCAGAGTTGTTTTTATCTTTTAACAAATCATAATAGATTTTTCCAGCAATTATCCAGGACTCTTTCTTATGAAAGAAAGACAAATCTTACTTTTGGTAATACTTTTATTATTTTTTTTTTTTATTTAACTTTCACTATATCACTAGTTCACATACATGTAATTATGCGCATAATAGCATATTATGAAAGGAGATCACCAACGCACGAACAGTAAATGCAGAAGCTATGTCATATCATCTTGTGTTGCCATGGCAAAGACCCAACAAAACTGTTATAATAGTGTTTCAGATACACGCGGACCTGTTTCCCTTATTTATTCGCCACATCTCCTCCCCTCATATTTTGCATCTTATCCGACACAGCTGCCTCTCTCAATGCTTCCGGTATGATTTCTCCCTGTGGCCCGTCTTGATCCAATTCTTTATTCCGAAGGCCTGGGTAGCGATCTCTCATTATGTTATGCAAAGGGCTGCGCTAACGATGGTGTCATTTGTCTTTGGGTCTTGGTGCATGGTCGTTATTAGGCACCTCCACCTGTCTGCCGATTTGCCGAAACCATTTTAAACAACACGTCTGCCGCGGGATAGGCGATAATACAGGATTCACTCGTCCTCTTCCATGTTTCGGTGTGAAAATGGTTTCATCAACCATTGTCGAAGAGGGAAAGCGTCATCTCCGAGGAGGAAATGGGTTACATCACGGTCATCATTCGGGAGTGGTTCTGGGGCTGGAAATCCTATGTCCCCATTCTCCAAGGCTGGCTTGGGTGGACCTTGGTTAAACACTTGGCAGTCAGATGAGGATCCTGGTGCTCCTACATCTGCCCACATGAACTTATAGTTCCCGTCCACTAGGGCTAGTAGAACTATACTAATGTATCCCTTATAATTGTAATACAAGCTCCCAGACCTGCGCGGACGACGGATGGCGACATGTTTTCCACCTAAAGCTCCACATGCTTGGTGAAAGTTCCATCGACGACCGAATAGTTCAGCTACCTCCCTCCATCTGTCTGGGGTCTGTGGAAAGTTTATGACTTCCTCACAAAATTCATGGATGATGGCCAGCAGACGTGGGGCACAAAGAGGGAGATGGTATTAGATGCAACGCAGAAGCTGTATGACACAGACTTGTAGATGATTCCGGTCGCCATGTTTCTCAACGTGATTGCAAGCTTCAATCCTGCCTCAATTGGTATTCTACGTCTATAAAATAATTTAGAAGACAAATAATGTGTAGGAATGATGCAGATTTGACTTAATATTACATATAAGTACGATAATTCAGTGGTGTCAATTTTTCTTCCAGGGTGGGAGGATGACTTGCAGAGCAGACCCACGCCCCCCCCCCCCCCTTTCCTCCATACGCACAAAGGCACACACCAATACACACACACAAAAGCACACACCATGACACATACACAAAAGCATACACACACAAATATATATATATATATCTATATATACATATATATATATATATATATATATATATATATATACACACCTGTTTAGCGTCCGTTTGACACGCATTTCAAATATGAATAAACTTAATCACATTTCACATTTTAGAAAATAATGTAGTTTCATGTATAAGTTAATTCTAATCCAGGTTTAGATATAATATTTCATAGTAAACTAGTAAATGAAACCAGTCTATTATTCTATTTATCAATATATTCCATTTGTAATATATATATATATATCATTTTCTGAAACTGGGAGGGGGGGTTGATTACATTGACCATCCCCCCTGGTCAAAAAGTGGGGGGATATATATCCTATATTGAGGCCCCTGCGATAATTCTGAAATCAGATTGGCATTTATTAGAAATAACTACCTTTGATCCTTTTGGATATGGGGCGTGACACGCTGTAAGAGCTCTCTGAACAATTTGGGCTCCATACGTAAGAAATTGATGAAGTCACCATCATACTCCCGAGCCAACTCAATCATGAGTGTGTCATATTGGCCCAACAGAGTCCGCCGCTGAATCCAAGGCTTAACCCACCATCAACGCTGCCTTTTTACGACCTGTCTCTGCTGCCAAGCCCTAGTTAAGGCTGCCAAAATAATAGCGTGTCCCTCCTACAGGATCTGGAGCTGTAGACGAACCCAGACCAGTCCGATTCGCTCCGGTGGTAGCGCCATGATTATATACAGGATTATGTAGAACGATCTAATATCTAGTTCAATATATAGGCGGGCATTGAACATTAAATATTTTCACGACAGCCTTGCGACTGATGTAAGATAGAATTATAGTCCTAAGACAAACCCACGGCGGTCGCAGGAATAACCTAAAACGGTAGAACATTCGTGGGATCGTCATATGTAGAACGTCCGTCAATTGTTAGGCAGTCGTAGAAAGTTCTGCGATTCTTAGAGCCTCAGATTACCAAAAAACGTACGAAAGTCGAAGGTTTATCGTAACACAGTCGTAGGGCTTTGTACGACAGACCTACGAGATCGGCCTGACATAAAGGATGACCAATGACGCTGAAAAAAATTTGAACATGTTCAAAAATTTACGACAAGGGTCTACGACAGATTTTTCCGTCGCAAGACGCCTGAATTTTGTACGACACACCCACGACTGTCCTAGGTATTTTCCCAATTTTTTGTCGTGGACCTGTCGTATATGTGTTGTACGATGTATGTGACTTAGGCTTAAGATAACAGGCCATATCTCAGGAGTGGCTAATTGTATTGTGCTGAAAGTCTGCATCTCCATAGACCTTGGATCTCTCTATCTCAAAATTGCGACCAGTTGGCGCCCCCTACAATATTTTTAGCGTAGTGTCCATCTGTGCATTTGCCATCTGTTCTTCTTAGTAGTTTTTCTATGTATTGGGTTGATATGTGCATGTTCATGGATCCTCAACACCTACATCTCGTAAACAAGACTGGTGGAGCCACCTGCAATCATTTTCCTGTGACGTCCATCCGTACATGTGCTTTTTGTGAAAATTGCTCATATCCGAGGAATGGTTCAAGATAGTGGTATGAATTTGGCATGTCGATCCATCTTGGAAAGTTTTCTCATAAGCCAGACAGGTGGCGCCACCTACTTTCAGGTTTTTTGTAGAATAACAAAAATGCACTTTTATCACTAGTGATTTGCCGTATCGGCCTGAATTGGTGCATACCCATAGATCTTGGACTCCTCCATATTGGACTCAAGACTTATGGTGCCATCTGCAGTAGTTTTCTCGTGGCTTCTATCCATACATTTTTTTGGTGAAAATTCCTTATATTTTAGGAGTTGTTCAAGGTATTGGTCTGAAATTTGGCATGTCAATCCGTCTTGGAGGCTTTTCTCGTAAACCAGAAATTTCTAAGGACACAAAATTCATGTTATTTTGGCACTCTGGCAATCATTTGGCTCATTGTTTAACATTCCTTGAATTCAGATGAGCGGCATGGCCCACTAGTTTTTTACATGTTGATTTCATACTTGACTTATATATGATCAACCAATTACGTATGAACCCTTTTGATTTTGGATCATGTGGTCAGAGATCAAGTTCACAAGACCCATTTGAGAAAAAAGGAATTTTGATGCATTTGGGGCGTCATGGGCGACCGCTCCATCAAACAGATGACCGCTTGTGATGCAACCCCTAATGCACTTCCGCAGATAGAGGTAGATTCATATTCATTGGCAGAACTGCTGTAACTATCCAGCGAACCGCATTACAGACGTAGGACTTATGGCTGAAGGTCCGACGGAGAACGGTCTCAGGCCAATTTCCACATGCAGTTCTCAGTTCTAAAGGTACAAAGTGGACACGAACAGCAGAGATTTTTTTTGAAAGAATGACTGAGTAATTTTTAGTCACCTGGGTTTTCCAAGTATGTGACGTCACTGCAGAGTTGACAATGCTCATAGATGTGCCATTAGATCTTGAACCAATCGCACAACCTCATGTTTTTTGTTGAGAAAATAGAAAAAAAAATCCTCAAGGAATTGGGCTCATTTTATGTAAAATCATTATTGATATTTTTTTTTCAAAAGCAATTATGTTATATGATAATATAATGAGATTTAGAATACGTTTGCTTGACCTGAAGCGGTCCATTCAGTGTCGACCGTAAGACAAGGTGGCGAAGTAAACAATATCAAACCACACGTGTTTTTCAAGCCTTGGTATGACCGGTAAAATAAGGATTTGTTTTCGATGTTTTAGCAGGCCAGACCCCAGACTAATTTTGTTGAGGGAAGCCCAATTGTTGAAGGTGATAAATTTGAACTGTCAAAGTATATGTGACCTTTGATTAGACAGAATTTCAATTGCAAAGCTGATTTGGATCAGAGAACAGTATTTCAGTGTACGCCCACATTTATTCTGTATTCCAGAGTACTCGGTGGCAGTGGGGGTGGGGGGTGGGGGAGATGGCAGCAATTTCCTTGTTCTTGATCCACTTGTTTAGAGTGTCGAATTGCAACCCGAAATTGCGGTGTTAACTAGCGCCCACACAACGCGTTTCGTTTTAGCGCACTCTTAGCAATAAATGGCAAGGCCTAATAATATTGAGTCCGATTAAATTGGCCTCGCGTCTTCTCCGTGACTCGTAAACGTCTTCGCGATCCCGGTCTTTCTTTGTTGGGAGCAAGCAAAGACGCATAAACAAGCTCGTTCTTCGGGACAGAGACCACCATACGGGAACAATACACGCACATCAACACAGAACTGGCCACAGACTTTCGCTGACCTGTGTCGCATATTTAAAGAGCTGGCTCGCGAAACTCGGGGATGACTGTCCTATTTTTCACCCAGAAACCGGGTACCTGTATTGGCTGCACACCTTGGCTGTGGTCCATTCCTCCCTTAAGACCTAATGTGGACTTAAATTGATTACTAGTATTCGTCTTCGGACCTGCCACGAACTTTCATTAATGCCTGGAAAGGACTTTCGTTCTACAGTGATTTATCATGATCGTTTGAACGTTTTGTGATCTTCGAACTGGACTTCGGTATTTCTTTTTAAGTTACAAGGCACACCAGAGACGTTGTTTGTCTTTCATTATGTGTTTGTTCTTGAATTTTGTTTGTAATTGTACATATTGTATATATTACCAGGAGTATAGTTAATAGCGTACCTTTCATGAACCAAAACGTCTTCGTTTTTACCTGTGATGATACGTGTGTGAACTTTAGTGTTCCAGTCCGTTAAGTCAGATTTGCCATGTGAATGCGGACCGTAACAATATGAATCAATTTATGTTGAACAGAGTGTGAATAATTATTATACTACAGATTACTTTTAGTAACCATAAAACGAGGCGCAGTATGGTGTTAAAACTATCTATATTGTACAGCGTGGTTCATTTTAAAGAGGATGCTTTGAAAGCTGCTTCATTATTAAGGTCGTTTATCCGTCATAGGTTCGAAAAACTCCGATTGTTGACGAATCACTGTCTGAGATGATAAGGCTTGGCCAGAATTCGCCATGGTTTTGTGGGCAAACTTTAATTCGTCACTTTTTTAATGTATCACTGGCATCAGCCTGAATGCCTTAGCAGCTAGCGCCATCTGTTGACCCTATAGGAAACGATGTCTCGGTGTTCATAGCAGGAACAGGACTTAAAGCTGGTGTGTAAGGCTCCGATCGAACTAACACGGTACCTGGTCGAAAGGGACAAGGCTCAGGGCAGGACTCAAGGTAGTCCAGGGGATGGCCGGTGACGCTCGGACATTACTGGCTGGTTGCTAGGCTCAGGCTCCCGGGTTTACCTGGGGGATTCCCCGGTGGTGGGTGGTCAGCGAGGGCGGGCCGGACCTGGCTGGCTGGCGTGTCAGTTCTGGCGACCTCAGTGCAAAGAGGGGGGTACCCGAAGAGGCAAAACTGCGGCGTAAAAACCCTAGTTATTGCCTGAACGGTGTAACGGACATGGTCAAGCTGGTGTGTATTGCTTCGAAAGATACCCCACCTTTAAGTCAGTGCGCATGCGCATAGGCTGGTTACCGCGAGCACCCGGTAAAAGGAAAACGATGCGTGTTGCCTGACGTGCCTTTCATTACGGACGTATAATACAGGCTTCACTCTGACGACATAACAACAACAAGGCAAAATAGCTTTTATAAAGGGAAAAAGAACCTTTTTCTGTTATTTGCGTGTACTAGTCATTTTGTGGATTCACATCTGGCAAGAAGCGGTATTCTGGTTTTGACTCACAGCCGTGGTCAGGGAAGCTGTCACCTCGGCTCAGGATCGTCTGGTCAGCGTCTGCCATCATGTGGCTACTGTGAAAGTGAGTAGTATATAGCAATAAAATGGTAGGTGTAAATCTGATTTATTTTAAATTAACGTTAGAACTATGAAATCTAGCGGACTGTAGAAGCGGCAGTTCGGCGATAATACCTGGATTTATTATTGTTTATTATTATATTTTTATATGGGGGTTTGCAAAGTTCCGTCAGGTTTATAGCAGATACTAAATAACTGCAAATGTGACAAACAATACTATAAATATTGATTACTCCAAATTTATTTGCACTGTTGGTCATTTTATCCAAACTGATGGATCAAGTTTTTAGAACAGGACGTGCCTAATACTATAAGTATAAAGTAATAGACTTTTTCCCATAAATAATATTTTATTTGTATGAAACCATATTTGTCTAGTATTATTGTATAGTTTAACTTAATTGCATAAATTTCTAGAAAAAAATATATTTTAATTAAATACAGTAAACAGTTTATTGACTACATCATGTTTATAACATACAAATGATATTTCATGTTCATTATGAATCGCTAATTCTACTAATATAAATGTGTATGTGTGCTTACCATGAACCACTTGTAAAAGTTGTGGTGAGAAAATGTCAAAAAATTATACATATTTTTGTGTGTTTCAGTTTATAAATATTATTTATATTTGAAAGAAAATATAATATTGTTTACTAGTATATATATTATATTTCGACTTTTATGGGTTTTTTTATACAGTATTGTCTGTTATACATAAAATTAATATATTTTATCTAGCGCAAACCAAAATAGAAAGTATCTAACCATTGTAAATTTTTTCAGTGTGTTGTACTAAATATTACATGTTTCTGTCTCCATTCCTGTTCATAGGTGCAAACTGTGCAAGGAATATCCAGCGGAATTGTTTAGCAAGAGAAATATGGTTCATCCTTACATATATAGTAAGTTTGTAATGTTTGTAAATATGTGTGTACAATTGTGTATTTCATGCATCTTGCAGATCCAAAGGATGACAGCATAAGAAGCAATAAAGGTGGACTAATCATGTCACCTATACCTGTTGTCTTGAGAGCAGCTTGTTACAACAACAGTGGCAGTGTGAACTGACATGCATACCCTGACAGGTAAGAACTCCTGGCATAGGCACAGGAATCAACCACACTTGCACGGTGGGGCACGAATATTAGTTTTTTTTTTCTTTATATTATATATGTAATTTACATACATAATCTGAATATTCATATGCATTGGCAATGTACTGTTAGTCCCGTAAATGAAATAGGAACTTGAAGTCCCTCTCCCAAAATGTGGTTAATATTTAAAATCTGCTGTCTGATCATCTGATGGCAGAAATTTGACGCATATTTTGTAAAATATACAAGGAATACCTTCCTTTGAAGTCAGTAACTCTTTACAATTTTCAAATATCTAAGTTGGAAATGGAATTTAAGTAGTTGGGTCCAGGGGTTCCGGACCCCCTGTCCCCCTTTCAAGCTGTCACACTATTTTTTTCAGAGTTATAGCCCAATTTTTGCACCCAGGACCCCCATTCCCCCTTTCCAGGCCTCTGGACTTTTTTTTATGGATTATCATTAGTCCTCCTGGGTTGGACCACTCCTTTACCTAAATCTGTGATCTGTCCCTGTGTCTTGCTAGATGCCACCCCATTTGTTTTCTGTGTTCCTATATGTAAATATTTAAACATAATTTCAATTCTCTTAGTTACTTATATACAATTAAAATTACTTAGTCTTTTTATTTTTCAATCATTAGGCAATATCAATATGAGGATTTTCTTATAAGACCCATACAGTAAAGTGCATGGATGACTTCATATGGTATTCCTATATAGATATCTGCACAAATGTGTCAGAATATGCCATCCAAGGGAGGAAATTGGGGCACCTCATTGCCATATAAACATATAAATATAAAATCATTAATAGTTTTCATAAACTATATCAAAATAATACTTGATGCAGTAAACCCTTATGTCTTTTTTGCCTTCTGATCTGCCACTCATGATGAAAACAAGATGAGTTATCACCTGTCAAGTTTTGTAAAACACTAATTTAAATCTGTTGAAATGTTTATTAACTGTCTCTCTAAAATGTCAGACACAGTTGTTGTAGAATATACATTAACAGTCATTTGTGTGCGTGTGAGGTATATGACATGAACCATATAAAAAATGATAAAAATGATCTTATCTCATTATGAAAAAATTCTTTTCACAAAATGTGCGACTAGGGCTAAGGGTATATATATATCCAGGGGAGGCACAATGAACACAATGGGCTATGAGTTATTGAAGATATTTTTAAAATCAGTCAACATGTTCTACTATAAGAAATAAGTTTATTACACAAAATTACATCTGATCTATTACTTTCATCATCTTTAGGGTAACATCTTCTCAGAGATCAAATAAAAATGTTGTCAAAGATATGCTTAATTAAAAAATGCCTTCTTTTTAATGTTGGAATGTATTAGTAAGCATGTTCTGATAAAATCAAAATTTCGTTTCAGTCTTTATCTGATGTGCCTATGAGCAACCATCCTGCCACAGACAACACTTAACAGAACAGATACAATTCACTATCTAAATTGGACAACATATGTTAGAATTTTCTTTTGGCCACCAGAAACTTACTGATATAGATGACCACAAAAGTCAGCAGAGTGAAGAATATACAAGCCAAATCAGCCATGTCAAATGATGACAGAAGAAAATGGATAATTACATATTTTAGTAATAAATAATTTATAAGCCATATTGTATCTGCAGATGGTTTATTAATTTTAAAAGGGACTGTGTAGATGGTCCTCATAAACACCTACAAGATATTATCATAAATTGAGACTCTGACTGTTGAACAGCATGAATCTGTGACATAAATAATTATATGATAAATGTCATCTGCCTTAGTGTAAAAAATATATTTACTATCTGACCGGCTTTATAGCCAAGCTATTGATGACAGGTATAGGATACATAGTCATAGTTGCAGCAAAAAAAGTACAGTAAACCTAGCAACAAGTAACTGTTTTCTAAATGGAAGGTAGTATTGAATCAAAGGTGCTTCTGTAGCAGCAGAGAAATGTCTGAACATTCAATTATTCAGAGGTAGAGACCTGAATAAATTAATTTAAAACTTGCATATGATTCTTGCTTCACAGAGCCTATGGTCAATATTTCTGTGATGATAACATCAAAGTATTTAAGTTAATATGTTATTATTCAAAAACTTCATGGTAATCAAATTTTAGGGCATTCAGTTTTGTAAAGACAGTCACCTGCATTCAACAACATTTTTCCCAAGGTTATTGTGATGCGTTTCTTAACATGGTACTGTAAACCAGTGTTGTCTTGTCCATTGTCAATTTCATCATCATCAATGTGTTTGTATTGCTTATTTGTCTCCATCGGTGACTGAATGACAGGTCTGAATATTACCATGTTGACATCATGGATTTGGCATCATTATTGCATCCAGATCAGAGACTGGACCTGATGTGTAGGCTGATGTATGTGTAATGTCTTGGCCATCTAGCAATAAACATAATATTTATTCTTTCCCAACATTTAGGTCAAGAAAGTATAGGAACTGCTAAGTCTTTAAGCTTTCTAGTCATGGAGTAATCCTGTGGGCCAGTGGCTGTCATCACTGACTAGCTGAGTGTTCCCAGTCTTCTAACAGTATGGCAACCTTTTAACAAAAAAAAAACACAATCATCTATTTTTTTGTAGAATTCAGCTGAATGCTATGGCTCATGGGCCACTAGTTTAAAGTTTCCTTTAGCTTACAAGAAAACATGTGCAGGTTAATTTCAGGACAATGTACAGTTAATTTCATCTGGAAATAGTAATTTTGTGGTAAATATTAATTTGATATTGAGCTCAGCAGCTATAACAATCTGCCATTGTCAAACACTTTCTCCTGCAGGCTAGTAGGAGGGAACAAATTGCCTCTGTTCACTGAGGTAGTTCTTGCACAACATTCTGAATGATCCAGGTGGTATCTTGCAAATTTACATGTGAGTCATAGTGGCTTATATTCATGGAACTGTGAGCTTATTATTTTGGGGGGGGGGGGGGTTGGTAGGGGGGTACTTCTTTCCCTACTAGCCAGGGCATGAAGACTTATATTTCTGCCCTAACACTCTTGGAACGGATAAATTGTATTTTCAAATTTGACTACAAGCCAATCAATTTTAATATTAAAATGTTCCAGAAGCAGAAAAGCTCTAAGTATGGATTATTTGCAATAGCAAGCATTTGCAAATGAAAAATTGTCTAGGGGAATATTCTGACTGATCTATGAATAAGTGATTAGTAATTTGGCTTACAGTCATGTATTTACGTGTTTTAGACAACAAAACTTCCGGCACAAAATCCCACAACCCTCTGCTCATAAGGTGGTTTAATTGACTCGAGTCTTTAAAATTATCATGAGTTATTTTAAATACATGTGTACGGAATGTCCAAATTTCAAGACAACGCTTACAGGTCTAATGCGAACCTGTGAAATGGGATATACATCAGGTGTAATGTTTCTATGATGATATGCTTGACCATTATTTTAAAAGTACATGTACTTGGTTAAGTAATATGTACAGAGCAAGTACACATATTAAACATTTTTAACCCAAGTACAAGCACCAACTGCACAAACATAACTCCTGGCTTGGATGTACACGACACAAAAATGATTGTCGGTGCCACCACCAGTCACATGAATAACAGGCTATCGAAGTTGAATGGACATGCAAAATTTCAGACAGAGACTTCAAACCACTCTAAAACCAGGATTTCCATGTACAATTTATTATCATGTGCCGTCTCATTGTGATTTGATTGTCACTGACTTTTGAAGATACATATTGAAATGAAATTGTAGTAAATGAAGAATATCTTTGATTAATAAATTCTGCAATTGTTACTGTTATTCTTTTCACTCTATTTTATTTCTAAGATGACTACTCTTCTTTTCCAGAGCATTAATCTTATTTTGGCCATGTGTCTTTGGCAGTCATGAGACCAGGGAGGCATCATTTCTTGTTTATAAAACATACCCTTCAGATCATTAACCTACAGATCATGAGGCTGCATGACACTCAGGGTTCACATTTGATATGGGTAAAACCTATTTTACCCAGCCTGGGCTCATCTTGCTGCCTGCAGAGGTTCACAAAATGGGCTCTTGCTGCATATCTAAATGCGGTAGTGATACTTGTCAAGGTGGTGGTTAGTGATCAAACTTTTCAGGAGGCAGCTGAGCCAGTGGCTGGCCCTCCACAGTTGTGTCACGGCGGAAAATGCATTTATCTGGTCTGATGCATCCAAGATTGTTTCCCATGCAGTCCTAAACGGTGGCTATCGTGCAGTTCTCAGAGTTTACAGGCTTCCAGATGATAATTAAATTTGATCACACCTATCCTATAGGTTTGTTAGATGAATGATGGTCATCTTGAGAAACAATTCTCAAGAAAAAAAACAACTCTGTATTAATTATATTGATTTTTGATATGCAATGATTTCCTAAAAAATTAGAAATGCTAATATTAGTTTCTAACAATGTAATAATTTCGCAGAATGGCCATAGTTGGACTAAAGACTTCATTTCCGACATCTCCTGATTTTGAACTAGGTAAACACCACACTTATTACTTTGCCGTTGATGAAGTAAACCAGTTAATTAGAATAATACCTTAAACAAAGAACATGCTAACAATTATAATTGATGCTAATTGATGGGACACCATAACATACGTTTATAAATATATTCGGTTTCTGATGCACAGATAAAGCTTTGTATATACAGTCTTGGATACCTTAACATTGATCAATAGTTCACATATGTCTCCGAACTTCCAACTTAACATGCCACGAATTGCAGATGTAATCAGCCTGGTATTGGTGTCGAGTCCACGTCCGAGCCCTTCAACAAGTGGAATCCAGTCAGGACTCCAGTCCAAGTCGGGACTTGACTACTCCCTGCTACTCTTTATTTTTTAAGTTTATGTACAATTTAAAAACCTTGGTTCAATTATTTTTAAATGTAATTTGAAAGAACATGACATACATATCTGTTGTGACTCATGTGATCCATTCTGGAAGGAGATGTGCTTCACCATTGGTGCAAATATAATTTTAACAAGACAGTTAAACCAGACGAAATTCAATCACAAAAAATATGGTACAACTCTCATATAAAGGTTAAAGATAAAGTATTTTTTTTATAAGAAATTACATACTGCAGGTTTCAACACTGTTTTTAACATAACAAAAAAAAAAAATCCACTTCTTTACAAACTGAAAATAAGCCAAAATGTTCTTTTTGTAAAAAGGAAAAAGAAACTTACTTACATATATTTTATCGCTGTGAGGTAACCCATAATTTATAAGTAACATTTAGGAGCTGGTTAAACGACCTGGAACAACGTTTAAACTTAAGTAATATATTAACAGAAACAATATTAATACTCAACACCTCAGGCGACAGCTTACTGGATACTCTATTACTCTTACTAAAACATTATATATATACATGTAAATGCAGAGGGAAATTACCAGTATTCTCTGTGTATAAAACATATGTCACACAAATTTATAAAATCGAAGAACATATTGCAAGCACGAAAGGTAAAATGGTGACAAATATTCAGTGGAAAAACTTTCAGATCCATACACATAGGAAACGAATAATACAGTATAAAGAAAACAAAATATTTACCCCACATTTCAAATCACAAGAACATTTTTACTTCTGTAATGTACCTTGTCATTTCTATTTGTATGTATGTATGTATTGTCACTGTCATTACACTGTCACGATGTACAATGGACTTTGCTATATGTAACTTATGTTTATTATAAAGAAAGGCGCGACAGTTGGTATATTTTGTATTACCTTTCTAACAAAGACAACAGTTTCCACATAATGCTTGAACAGGTTGCCTTTAATATTTGTGTTCTGTTTTAGATAATTTATCCGTTGTATATAATATCGGTGTTGCAATCCTAATTTTTTTTTCTCTTTCGGCCTCTATATTGGTTATGTTTAGCCTGGCAAAAGCACTGTGCAGTCACGGTACGGTATTAGCTCCCATTAACTCTGCAGCATATATTTGCATCTGATCATGAAATGATGTGATAATATATACTTATAATATAATAATATAACAAGATATTTATATTTTTTTCGTCCCAAAAAGTGTATATATATATATATATATATATATATATATATATATATATATATATATATATATATACAAATAGAGTAATTAAATTTTATCAGATAAGTTTACTCCTACGTAGTTTTGTGCAACGTGTTGCACCCATCATGTAAGACTGTCTGATTGAAATGGTATGGTTCGTAACGGTACATATCTAAGGAGTTTTATGTTGTGTGTGTGGTGGGGGGGGGGGGGGTGGTCTCACTTCACACTGGCGTAAATTTATCTTCAGGGGTGGGGGTAATCTAATAAATTGTAGGGAGATACTACCGACCGCTTTCTCGTTGCTCAGACGTGAAGGCGACCTATTATTTAATATGAGTAGGGTGGGCGATGATTCGCAGGCGTGGGAGGGTTATTGTTTTTTTTAAAACAAACACACACACACACACACCCTCTCACATATATATATATATATAATGGAACCAAAGTCCAAAATTGTAATTATTTAATATTTCGTTTCCAATATATAGATATTATTTTCTGAATTGCTAAAAAAATTTACCTAAAAGTGTGCGTGAGTGTGTTGTTGGGGGAGGGGGTCATGTAATACCCCCTCCCCCTTTATTGACGATCCTTGTGCTGCAACTGATTGGACCATGTAAGAAAGGACATTGCTCCGTCGGAGGTCCGTCTAATAGTTATGGTTCATGACCACGAACATGTATACTGAATTATGCGACTGCGGTATACTATATATATATATATATATATATATATATATATATATATATATATATATATATAGCACATCATATTAAATGCTTTGACGCCTTAGCAAAGATCTTAGCGAAACAAAATTTACAAAAAAAAATATAAAAAAAACCACACGCATGGATCATTTGCATCAATTACGTGTTTGATCAGTGTCTTAACCACAACCGGTACAAACACACATGGAAGTACCCCAGCCACAACCAGCAGGTAAGTTAGCTGAGCGTCACGATGCATGGGTCACTTGAAATTAAAACTCAGCGCAAATGTTTAATTACACATAAAGGATGTGTATATTTTGTCATACATATATTTTAATTCATATTATGTTGATTATTATTTTCATTAGATTATAAATTTCCCAAGTAACAGACATATTCTCCAAGATAAGGTGTTTAAGAGAAAGTGTCAACAGAATTGACCAATGGTCAGGAAAATAGTATGAACCCGTGATATTTTTCAATCTTCCGCAGACCGAAAACTTTACCATGTTTTTTAGAGAAAATAACGTTAAATATTATTAAAAAAGCAGCGCAATAAGCTTTAAGCTTCGATTTCAAGATAGAATTATTATAGGCTTGTGCATGCACAATTCGGACAGAAACTAGACCAATTATGTATGTATTGTTTTAAAGAATTCAGAATCATATCTCATGATGCTATTTTTAACCATGTTTTGTTTATTTCCGTGTTCCCTTCGGCAATAGTGTTTACAACCTGCGCAAGGTGTGTAGACGTATTATACGTAACCCTTGGTTAGTATGTTAGTTAATTTACGGAAACAGTTCTGAAGGAACTTAATAGAAAGTTAATTGAGGGTTAGAAAACACTAAAATGAAACAACCCATTGAATGTTTCAGGTAACCTTGACTACCATCAAATAGTTTTAATTGAAAGAATTCGGTATGATTGATGATGCATCCTATTATATTAGAATTATAAATTGGTAATAGCGGGTGGCTTGACGAACCTGGCTTTGCTTTGATGTTTCCAACAACATCTTGTTAAATATAATAGGGAGACGTGTAATAACTGTAAGGGTGCCACTCAAAAACAATATTATATAACTCGACTTCTAGAGATAAAAAGCTGTCTTTACACACACACACACACATATATATATATATATAGAATCATCGTATCCAAATAAATAGGCTTCGCACTTCCTTATCCGTCTGCAACAGTTGTCGAGAGCTATAGATGATGGGATCTCATACAGTTAGTAGATGATGGGATTCTCCATTCAGCTTACAGTTGCTCTCAGTAAACTCAGTAGAAAAGAATTCAGTAATAGGCATTCCAATCACAGATAACACCCTGTAACATACTACAGTAGCGGAAGCCTTCATTCACACTAACTGCGGTTACCCGGATTAATATTTTAATAATAATAACAGGATGTCCTACTCACTAATTGTACCAGCAGAAAACCCATATGCATCCGGCCAATTTGGTCTAGTGTTATAGCCATAGGCGTATACAACGAACTGAAGCTGATAACATTGTCATCAAAAGCGCATGGGTTAGCTTTTTTATTTAAACTATCGCAACGTATCAAGACTTTAATATAACCCAAACAGGAAACTCTCCGGAAAAAATGTGGCAATGGCGGTTTACCGTTTTTTTTCCGAGTTATGGTTAGACATTGTTTGAATCAGTGTGAAAAATCTGATATTGAATTGTCTGCGCTATAACCTTTGTTTTACTGATATACAAAATAATATTCTTTGTAATTGAATGAATGCGGTTTTCTTGGTTAGTATGAAAATTAATTTACCAAACGTCCACTAAAAGATTTTCTTCGAACAAAATGTCTGTTGGGGCAGAAGTCATTGATTTAATTATATGTATATTTTTTTCATTCTAGCTTTATGCACTTTTTCCTTTAGGTTAAAAAAATTCTAGTCAGAATTAACGCCATGTTATCTATGGTAACGAAGCTACCTACGAATCTGTACGCTACTCTTTGCTTTCTCTCAAATGTTCCATTTCACAATTTAAACGTATTAAGAATGTTCTTTTCCGGTGCATGTTTTGAATAAACTGATTACATATTTAAAAGGGCTTTGGGATTTAATGTGACCGCCCTGGATATAGTTTGTTCGTGGTGTCGCTCTCTTCCTCTTCACTTTATGCGTGCTTAAGCATAATTTCCTTCTCGGGTGTACTTCTTATTTCGTTTTTCATATATCCGAATAGTTGTATCCGTGTTGATTACTTTGTGAATTGTTATATTTTCCTAGCGGTATGGGTTGGCTGTTGTTGGATGATCGACGTTACTTATTCTGCTAAGAAAGTTATTTTTTTTTCTATTTCTTGTTGTTCTTGTTAATGAGGGTTAGGCCAGTCTCAACTTATGAACGCATATCTAGATAGCCTTCTGTCTGATAAAATTATCAGACAATTTTTGTGGGGGTTTAAGTGAGAGCAATATAAACGGCAATTAATTGTTAATTCGTGGCATTTTTTTTTCTTAGTGGTGCATCATATGTTGTGATATTTCTTTATTCTTTAATCATATCTAAATAATTTATTTTGTTTTGATGTTGCATTAGCTTGTCATATATTTGTTTCCATTAAGTACAAGAAAGTGAACATCAAATTTAACTATGTGAATATTTGTGAGGTATTGTGGGGGGTCTCTTGAATAAATTGCTTAGCCAATTAATTGCTGGGTAGTGGGGAATCCTGTAGAGGATGACTGTCATGGCATATTTGTTGCTTCTGCATATTGGTATCCCTTGAATTCGTGATGAGATGTGTAGACCACTTTAACCATGTAGGCTTTCCTTCTTTTGTGGTCATATTCAGCACATCGTCCAGTCTAGAAATGATGTATTTCATTTGGTGCGAGGAATTCTGCTAAATAAAATGCAACACTGTCTTATCTGGACAGTCTTACATATTTTGTCTATTTTTATGTGTTTAAGTGTACGACTGTGACCGTGCACGGTCCACTGTTTTCAACACTCGTGTACAGGAGTAATAGGGGCAATATTTCGGCAGGTATCATTTTATTTCAAAGTGAAGACGACATTTGTTTATTCCAAATCTGCATGCTTTGTGTGTCATTTGGCTCCGTTCATAACCAGCTCTCCTTTTTAAGCAAGTTAACTATTAAATGTTATGGAGAAAACATAAAATTCAGAAGACGTATTAATTACACTACATTATCCTTCATATATAAATATATATATATATATACATATTTATATATATACATATATATATAATTATATAAATAAATAAAGAGGATTCAAGTTTCGTCAGGCATTTTTACAACTACGTAGTTTCGTGCAACCTGTAGATTAATATATTCATAGAGCACTCTAGTGATTGTTTATTGCAGGAAACCTGTAGAGTAATATATATATATATATATATATATATATATATATATATATATAAACATGAATTACACACTCCGGTACCGCGAGCTTCAAAATCTCAACTCCTAATAACTCCTGGAACAGAACCATGTCTGTCACTTGCAAAATTTCCCCTTGTAAGCGGCTATAAATATTCGGCCTTGCGTTTTAGAACAGCTGCGAGTAGTGTTACTTTATCTTTTCTTTCACTGTTTGTACAACTTACGTTGAAGTTTGACTGGCGCGGATGAGCTTAACTTAAAGTACGGGTATTGGCTGCCTGATGGCATTTTCTTATGCTGTATTTAGCGTCGTTCATTTGCGATAATCTGAGTAGCTATGATTGTACACAGAAGACTATGGCTTTATTGACAGGCAAACTTTGTCCAAAACATTAATATAGGTTAACGTTTCCTTTCTTGGAAAATGGGTATGGTATAAAAGTGGGTCTTGCTTGCCCTTGTGGCCAAACTGCGAACTGTATTAGGCGTAAATAACAAACAATCCTTGCAATGTAATTGCGACTCCCTTATTTGACACGGAGTGTCAGTTAGACTTGGCATGATTATATGAATATTTAATTTATTACATCCTTACTTTGCACAAAGAAAGACCCTGTCTCTTTATTCATTTATTTATTTATTGCGTCATTAGCACCAATGTCTCAGCATTTGCCTCAACATCTTCAACTGTGAAAAATAACGGCATCAGTAGCCTCTGCAGGTCTGTGCTTGGTAGGAATATACATTAGACCGGTGAAATAAGCAAACGAACCGAGAAATAAGACGTTTTGAGAGTTAAACACTCCTGGTCTTTGTTTTTTTTTTGTTGAATAGAAATAAAATACAGGCTCGCCGGTGGACACTTGACCTGGTGACCGTTTCCGTTTTTGCTGGGTTGATGTACCATGCAAACCTTGTCCGTAGTCCGCATTAGGAAGGTGTCCGCCTTAGAGAGGTTTAACTTATACATAACACGTAGGGTATTTCAAAGGACTTGTGACCGTAGTGTGTCCGTAATAGCCAGCTGTCGCCTTAAACAGGTATCGGCAAGTTTAGAGGGTATATGTCTTTTCCTCCGCCTCACAATAACTTTGCACTAATACGTACAATCAAATATGTGGTTTGTATATATAACCGGTGATGTCATAATCAAGTAGGTCCAGTTTCTCTGTATGTCTACATATTTTTTGTGAGACGTGTATCAGTATTGTAATTATAGTTCTGAAGTGAAAACCCAGTGGTAGACTGTAATCTTATGATAACGAAGATTATTAAGTTTCTCTCTTAGTCATAGCACTTAACGGCTGCTGTTAGGTGAATCATTTTAACATTGGCAATTCTACCTCTACGGTCTAATTCTTCAGCATTTACTTCCTCCAATCAAAGAAAATTAGAAACACAGGACCATTATTTCATCCACCTGTTCATTCAGTGTGATCAGCAAGAGGGCACGAATATTAATGACGCTTAAGGTTCACTCAGTATATATATATATATATATATATATATATATATATATATATATATATATACATAAATTAATATAATCCATTATGGACTAAAGATACCAGTCCAACACTAAGAGTAAAATGATCATGTAATATGGATTAATGTAATACTCAGTGTAATTTTAGTGAAGCGGGCTCTCAGAAACCACAGGACCCGGGGGGGGGGGGGGGTATCATCTATAACAACATAACTCACATCCTTCTTTAGATAACCGGAATAAAACTGGAGTCATAATGCAAATAACAGTTGCAGTTGTTCGAATCGTCGGATCAAAATATTGGCTGGGCGCGAATTATATTGTAACAAAATAGTCTAGGTCTAGTTGGTAAATATGTGCCGGTTATAAGTACATGGAAGTCTTGCAAACCGTTTATATTTGTTTTATGGATTGATATTTATGCAATCTGATGAAGAAAAAGGCCTTCGTTATCAAATATCGCGGCAGAAAAATTTATACGTTTGTGTGGGATGTGATTTATATTTGCTCTTGATGGAAAATTTGGTTATTTCTTTTGTCCAACCTGTGAGAATAGCAATATGCTAGCAGAAAAACACATTGAATTAGGGCCAGAAATGACGGGTACATCATAATTGATAGGAAACCTATAGCTTGTACTGCCACTCCAACGTCCCCAAACTACAGAATCGACGTTCGGTTGGCTGGTTGCTGCTAAGGAAGTGTAAGTGCAGATCTCAGGCCAGAGTAATTTTCTTTTATAGTTTAACATATAGGTAAAATTTCGAAAAGGGGCATCCAGGAAATAATTCATGGATAATGATATTACACATGGCATACAATGAGACCCATTTTCCACGTGTGGTAGAAATAGAACCTGATCTACTTGCTAGGCTCCCCTTTCGTCTTCAGGACATCATGTCTAGGCTAATTCTACGTTTTACCTTAACTCTTTACATTCTTCCCCTTCTCTCTGTGATCTTCGACAAAAATGGTCATCGGAGAGGAAATAACATGTCCTGATATAATTAACCCTCATGTTTCTCTCTCATACAAGATACCATTTATAACGCTTATATAAATAAAATAATTAAGTATAAAGAAAATTATTATTTGAAGATATATTAATAATTTTATTAAACTTTGGTAAAAATTCGATATTTTAAAATCGTGAAAACAGTAGGTCATCAATCTGTAACACTTGAAAGGAAAAGGTTTAACAATGAGCACGTCACACACAATATAACTGCTTGGTGTGCCATTTCCTGGGGTTTCCCAGATGGAGGGTTGTCCCCGTTGAAAACGCCAGACTAGTACAGAGTGACCTAGGCTTTCTTGAACGCATCGGCCGCAATCTTTCCTTAATTTCGCATAGTTCTGTTGGTTTCCTTTTTTTTGTTTGGTTTTCGGTGTAACTTTTAGCAAAGCGTTGTAAATCCGCGTACCCTTCATATCTTTTTTTACGCCTGCATCGACATGTATGTACAGACTAGGCCACCTCGCTACAGAATATTCTGTAGCAATTGAACAAACGTTGCACACCAGTGTCGATACGTCAACTCCTATGTTCCGCTTGGTAACCGAAATATATTGCTCTTTTAGAACGAATTTACAGTGTTGAACAGATGCTTGGGGCAAAAGCTCGGACATAAGCGACAGGCCCCTGAGGTCAGGGAACAACGGGCTTCATGATGTCTGTTATTGCCTTTGGTAAACCTTCACTGTGGCCTTAGTGTTTGTTATTCCGTTAGCCAAATTTTTCTCTCAAGAACAAAAACTTTCGGCCCGGCCGGGCGGCTCACTGTGATGGTGCAAAATACCCGATCTCTGCTTGTGATAACACTCAGATAGTAAGCAGGCAGAATATGCAGGAAAGCGTTAGGCATCCCTTTCATTCAAATCGTTTCCCGTCAGCCAAGAGGCCTAGAAACAAAAAGAGGTATACCGTGAAAATGGGCTTAAGCTCAAATGCAAGCATTCATTATATACCACAGATTACAGGTGCGGGTATGAGAGGGGGGGGGGGGGGGGGTGGGGGGGGGTTCACATTTTACACAATTCAAGGTGCGACTACAACGGCCACAGAGTTTTGAGTGATGATTACTAGAGTATCAATATCAATGTAGACAAATGTATTGGAGTTTCTGATTTAATATAACGTACATGCTGATCGGGAAGTCTACGAAGCCTTCTGCCAATTCGCTTTGTACGTTTCCTTTTGTCGGTTTCCGAAACCGTCGTATGCGTCTTTTCGCTGAATACGTCCAAACATCTTACAGTCGCCATCCCGGTTTACGCCAATATAACCCGTATACCGATCGTTGAAAAAGGGTTGACCTGCCCTCCACATCTATCGCTGATACGCTGCCTCCATTATTGATGGCCGGGTAAACCCTCAAGGTGGTTCCCCATGAACTCGATATTCGAGTAACGTATGGTCGTAATGAGCATGCGAATGTTATATCGTGCAGTAATTGCACACGGCGAACGTTATTCGGTCCCAGACCAATCCTGTTTTCTCACTAAATACTAACCGTGGTTGCTTTAATATACATAACATTTTTTAAAATATAATTAATATATAATATATTATAATTATAACGTATCAAAATCGTGAAATAGATAAAACATCAATGATGAAATGCCCTATAGAACAGAAAATATGTTCAATTTAGGGGGCAAAGATGCTGAGAGCTAAATAATACTTTGATGGAGTCCTTGGGTGCCCATGCTACACTATGAAAACAAGCGAGCCGTTAATAAACGTTTATTAAAATCATCCTTTCTATTTTTTTATTAAGAAAATCCATGGTCTTGTAAAATAAACAGTTTAAATGTGTTCTAGTCACTCTGACTGTTGCAGATGTCGATCCTGTTATATGTGATTTACATTAGAAGCTCTACCTCTAAAGGGTATGCGCCATCTGGTGTCCTGAGAGACTTGACGTGTTTCACCTCGTAGCAGAAAAAAAGACTGTGTAAAAGTGAGTTATTTTGAACAGTTATCAACCTTATGTACCAACATAGACTGTTCAGTTGTGCATACTAGATGTTAGAGTGAATTGGGAGTTGGAATATATACTTGGAGAGCCAGAATTCGCTCATTTATACCAAGTATCAAAGGGCCGCGTTTGGAGACCAGAAAACATTGTTTTCACGGGTAACTGTGGACGCGGCATGGTGAGAGTTACAATGATTATCGCCCTGATGTTGATTCTTTCGGGGGACGTTGAAATGAATCCAGGTCCCGGTAAAAGTGATAAACAGCTCGACACAGCCTAATGTCTTCACCAGAAATGCACAGCAGCGTTTAATCAGGGACGAGGAAGGTGCCCTGAGTATAAGTGTAAGTAACAAAAGTTTGTTGACACTCTGCAGAACCCTTAACTATCTCCGCCCTGCTCCCCCTTTCACGTATCAAGACCAGACCCCTCAGGTGTAACTGCAGGGGCAAGACCAAGAAAGAGATACGCTGAAAGAACAGGTAGAGCAGACCAGGTGACAACATTAGAAAAAGGACTAGAGTATTTAGAAGTAAAAAATATCTAAGCTGAATGGAAAGATGAAAGTTGTAAAAAATGAAAATACAAAGCTCATGAATAGGTGGGAACAAATGAAAAATCAGTCAAGAAGAGAAAAAAGTAATTATTTATGGGGTACCTGAGAGTAATGGGAAGGAAACTTGGCAAGAATGTTAAAACAAAGCCAGAATAGTTATAAAGGAAAGGTTAGGGATACGTGTGATTCTGATAAAGAACTAAGTAATGAAACAGCGCAAAAACTTTCAATAAAAAATAAACATGACGAGCCAAACCTGTTCAAGAAAGTATGTGGCCAGCTAACTTCACAAGACCGAAATACTTCGTCCCAGCATCCACATACTAGCCTTAACCACGTTCAGGAAAACATGGTAATCATGTTTACAAATATCCCTTGGACCTTTACTGACAACCATCCACTGAACAGTGGTTCAATACCAGTAAAGAATTACATTTAATATTCAGGACGTTGGAGCATTGAGATCTAAGTTAAGGACAACAGAACTCAAAAAATAAAGCGAAAGAAGGTGAGATTTTGTGTATTGTTGAAATCTTGGCCGTCCACGCAGATGACTACTCAGAAAATGTTGTAAATTGTCATTGTTTGAGTAAAACCAAGAGTGATATGAAAAGGGGAGGAGTTATGATATATGTTAGGAAGTCTTGTAATATTAATATTTAAGAAGTGCATATGTTTACTTATATTACTATTTTAATAATGGAGGGTTAAACGTTTGACTCTGTTTCAGATATATTGATGATAGGTACTTACGTTGCTCCTGAAGGGGTCAACATTGTATAATATGACTGAAGAATGTGATGGAATATTGCGATTAGAAAACATTATAGTTGACTCGTGTGATTAGTGTGGCGGCATAATGGTTAGGGCGCGGGACCTGTGACCTGAGGGTTGTGGGTTCGCGTCCTGTTCAGATCACCTTCTTAGCTAATACTCCTAGCCTAAGTCTTTACCACAAGGGTGCGCTCTCTCGACCCAGGAGTGAACGGGTACTGGTCATGGGTGACAGGCGAATGTAGGACGAATAACCTTCTAGCGCCTGTAATGGCTGCTTGGGTTGTATGCTCCCCAAGGAGCCTAGAAAAGCAACAAGAATGAGCAGGCCTATAAGACCAGAAAGGCCAAGTGTTAAAAGTCGGCTGAGAATATAGAAGAATATAAACACCGTACCTTTACCACTTACCTTTACTATTATTTTGATCGGAGATTTCAATGTAAAATAGGAAATATGAAAGATTACATAGAAAATGATTGTTTGAATTTTGTAGGATTAAATAATACTTAACTTGCTGATTAATTTAACATTAACAGAATATCTAATGATGGAAGAACTAATATGTTTGGTTTCACTTTGCATCAGTTATGTTGTGCTTTTGATATCCATATTTTGCACCAGATTTATCAGGTGAATTTACCAGTGTCACACAAATTGGACAAAGTGCGGTAGATTATATTATAATAGGTACCGAGTTGTTCTGTTTTGTTAAATCATTTGCACTCCTTACGGAGGATATCTCAGATCATTATCCCATAAAATGTACTTTAGAACTGAAGTCAGACATAATAACAACTTGTATACACATGGAAACCTACCCATCGGGGAAATATAAATTACCTCATGATGACAAATAAAACAATCATTGACAAGAATATAATTTATGCATATAGAGAAGAATTCAATAATCTTATAAATAATGATTATTAGGTCAAGATGGAATATCTTTGAAAGTTATAGTCATATTTTCTTGTTCTGCAGTCTATGTTTGAATTTTTGATTCTTTGAAAATATTTCATTCAGGAATATTTCCTGATAAGTGGTGTTAAACTATTTTAATTTCTCTACACAAGAAAGGCTCAGTTAATAATCCGGGTAACTATAGAGGTATTTCATTATTAAACACCACTGGGAAAATTTCGACAAAATCTTACACAATAGATTATTAGATTATGTTGCTAGTCATGATGTAGTATCTCGGTACAGGAAAGGGTACAATACGATCTGCAATATTTTTTATTTTACAAGTCATGGTCCAAAAATGGTTATCCAAAAAATGAGAAAGATTTAATTGATATTTGATAGATTTTTCTTAAGCTTTCGATCATGTGCCATGCAGTTTATTATGGAGTGTATTGATAGAAACGGAAGTGGTAGAAACGGAAATAATTTATAGTTCTACAATCATTACATGCAAAAATGAAGTTGTGCGTTTTATCAAAATGTGGGCTTACACAGTACTTTCAATAATTAGTACGGATTAGACAAGACTGAATATAGTCCAGGATCAGTTGTCATTCCGTGGGAATTTCATGAAGAAGGATGGCAACATATATCATTTTAAAGTTTATAACCTGAGCAATCCGAAAATCAATTTTGCCATTTTTTCTACAGTTTCAAGGTCACCATACAAGGTCAAGGTCATGGTTTTTAATATACTTTGAATTTAACCAGTGCCAGTTGTCATTCCATCGGAATTTCAAAAAAATAACTGGCAACATATATCATTTTCAAGATTTTAACATTATCAATCAAAACATCTACGTTGCAGTTTTTCCTTAACAGTTTCAAGGTCACCAAACAAGGTCAAAGTTACTGGTTTTGATATTTATTGAATTTTTTCATGGCCAGTTGAAAATAACTGACAATATGCCTCCTTTTAAAGCTAATTACCTTGTCAGTCTAAAAACCTATGTTTCCATATTTACTTAATGAAATAAAGGTCAATAAACAAGATTAATGTCAAGGATTTTGAAATTTCTTTTTCCATATTTTGTTTTTCCTTGGGAATTTCAGGAGGGAGGGAAGTGAGCATCGTATATTATGTTAAAGATGACTTTTATATCAATCAAAAATCATTGTTGCATTTTTCTCCCTTTAGATCCTAGGCCAACAGACAAGGTCAAGGTCATAACTTTTAATATTTCTTGATTTTTCCAGGGTCAGTTGTTATTAAATGGAATATTCTTAAAATAATCTGGCAATACATATAATTTTGAAGATTATAACCATATCAATCGAAATATCAATGTTGCCATCTTTCTATGGATATTCAAAGTGAACAAACAAGGTCTAGGTGAAGGTTTTTAATATTTCTTAATTTGGGGGCTTATTTTTTTTTGTGGGATTTTATGAGTAAACTTGGCAACAAGGCCATAACTTTTAATATTTCTTAATTTTTTCATGGTCAGTTGTTATTAAATAGAATATTCATAAAAACATGCAATACATATATTTTTAAAAATTAGAACCATATCAATCGAAACATCAATGTTGCCATCTTTTCTGTGCAGATTCATAGTGAGGAAACGAGGACAAGGTTTTTAATATTTCTTTATTTTCTGGGGTCTGTTTTTATTCTGTGGGATTTTCATGAGTAAAGCTTGCAAAATATTGTAATAATAAAAATATTGTAATAAATATTGTAACCAGACAGATATATGAATATTGATGCTATTTTACAATGCAGTTTCAAGGTCAACAAACGAGGTCAAGGTCATGGCTTTTGAAATAAAAATATCTTTACTGCTATATAAATTACGTACGTCAAGGACATTCTTTGAAAGGACATTCCTGTTGTGTAATGTTTTTGCGTTTGAGCTTCACTGAGGTTCGATATCGTAAGGTCAACAAAGATCAATGCGCTGAATTGATAGTTTACGGCCAGTTGTCTGGTTATAAGCTGCCTTGCAATTTCCTCGAAAGTAAGAGACAATATATTTTGTAGCTCAAGACATGGGAATTCAACTACTGTTTTTTTTCTGAAGAAAGTTCGACATCAAATATCAAAGTTTAGTGCAATTTTCTATTCACCATCCGGGCCACATTTACAAAAACTGTGAAACTGTGAAACATAGCACTGATGATTACAATGAAATCTTTCAATCTGTTAGTGACATATTTCAAATGAACTTGTTTGGTTCAGTTTTGTTCTTAATTGTTCATCTTGACAGAGAATAATGTGGCAATGAACTACATCATTTTGATTTTGTGACCCCATAGTAAATCTTTGTTAAACAGCCTTCAACAGGTAGAAAAGTTTAACTTCTAGTGTGCTCAAAAGCATCTCTGTGCTCGTGTTTTTCATGTCACAGTGAATTCCGGGAGTCTGAGGAGCTTTCACTGGGTCCTGATAGATCTCTAGCAAGAAATGTCTAGGCTTTAGAGAGAGCGATATTTGATATTGATATTTAAAGATAACTTATTTAAGGTATAAATATTATCAATTGGTTACACATGAAACTGTAAATAAAAAATATCGTAATTTTTTAGTGATGCAGCGTGTGATCAAAATCGGGAAAATGGTCAAAACAATGCATGGAAAATGCATGTTTCATGTGGAACATTTTTTTTCAAAATTTTCAATACCATAAGAGGGTGTGGCCACCTCCCGTGCCCACCCCCTTTGGGCACATACGCGCCCTCAAACTCTCTAACCTAATGCGTACCCTCCCCGCTTTAAGAAAAGCTTTGCCTATTGTAGCTGTTATGATTTGTGCCATCTAATGTACAGCTGGACGGAGGGCCAGATGGAAGGATGGTAGAAATTTAAGATCTGTACATCTCAGCATGATGGAAAGTCCGCTGAGCTCAAAACAAGAGCCCTACAAAAACTCATTTATTAAAATTGTTTAAGCTAAGCTACCTTCAGTCCTTTAACTATTTATGTGATACCACATAATGTAAAAATCTGTTACACAGTGAGATGTATGGGAATTATCCTACCAAACCTAGAACTGGTTTGCTGTTACCTCGTTACTTCGAGATAGGAAGGAAGTACTTCCGTTTATAATTGAAAAAAATATGTTAACCCTATTCACGACTTCCCAATTTTTAAATAATTATCAGCCTTTTATATAGTTTTAACCATATGTACTGGCTAGCCCATTGTGAATTTTGACTACATGTTAACAAAGCTCAGAAGAAGTTCGCGATGCAAAATAAAATTATTCAAATGGAAATATTCTATTATTAAACAGTATATTTCACCTTTGGCTTTTTTACATGGTTATTGTATGCGGGTTATTTTAAATAGTCTGTTGCCGCACATTTCGTACAATTCAACAAACATATAGAGTTTAAACAATATAGTTTACACTTGAATTTTGCAACTACTTTTTTACCCATTGGATGTGTTTGTGTTCGATTTAGTGATCGGTTCAGTGCTTTGAACTAGAGTTATGACCTTAACCTCGAGTGATGACCTTGATCCTAAGGAACATTTATCTGCTGTCCAGGAACATGCCGCGGGATGTAATTCATGGGTTTTCACTTCTATAAATTATTCTATAAATCCCCCCCCCCCCCCTTAAAAAAAGTCACGACTTCGACCTTATCTTTTGACCTTGAATCTACGAGAAAATTGCAATTAAGATTTATAAATTGATGTGATTTTCAGATTTCACACAATGCATAATGTTTGCATTCCTCATGAATTCCCAAAGTAATAACAAGAAAGGGGAAAAAATTCAAAGGCTATGACCTTGACCTTGTTTATTGAACTTTAACTTACAAAAATATTGTGGCAGGATTCGTTTGTAGACTGATAGGGGAATAAGCTTTAAATTATGTATGTTGTCAGATATTTTCATTAATTTCCAAACGCATTACAATTAACTAGGGACAAATATAATAAATATCAAATCCCATTCCTTGACCTTGTTTAGTGACCTTAAAACTGTACAGGAAAAATTGCATTTATTATATTTAGATTGATAATGTTAAAATCTTTCAAAGGATATATGTTGCCAGTTATTTCATGAAATTCAGATGGAATGACAAATGCCACTGGTAAAATTCAATATATTTAAAAACCATGACCTTGACCTTTTTTGGTGACCTTTGAAACTGTAGGACAAAAAAGGTAACATGGATTTTCAGATTGCTGAGGTTATAGGCTTTAAAATTATCAATGTTGCCAGCTTTCTTCATTAATTTCTTTATTTGTTTTAACATCTGGCAATAATCTTAATAAAGTAGGATAAAACAAAGCATATGCGATAAATCCTTACTTAAAATACAAAATCAGCTATATGAAATAAACAAATCAGCTTCAGTAAGCTGCATACGCCTACGGTTACAATGTACGATATACAAATGCCTATGGATTTTCGGCCGGCCCGGCTGGTACGTTTTATTATTATTATCATTGATAATGTTTATTATTATAAGTAGTAGAAGTAGCAGCAGCAGCATTCGAGGTATCCATAGTATGTGCGAATTCTTCCGCAACATAAGTACCTAGCACAATATAACCAGTGGCAGGGGCACTTGTTTCCAAATGCATTTAAAATAAAGCTGAGCAGTAAGAAGCTTAAAGTTGGCCAAATGAATTAAAATATGTATTGTTTATTTGGGTAAGTGTAATTTCTATTTTATACAAGACTTAAATGAAGAAATAAATTTACGAGTTTACGCTTAAATTAATGAAAAAACGTGAAGTGCAACCATAACCTTAGAGCTTGGTTTTGTAATGCAAAGTATTTTAAAATGTCCAAATTAAAGTCACTGTGACAGCATTCACTAAAACCTAAAACTAAATCAAGGTTAACGTTTAGATAAAACAAGACAAGCACGAGCCTTTTCTAAAGAATTATCAATGTTCTGTGTGACTTAGCGGTCTGTATTTAAGCCATAATCAAATTAAAATTAAAAACAATTTCCCTGTATACGATCCTATCTAATCATATTTTATATTAATGTCTGCACAGGATAACGTTTAGTTTCTGTCCTTAATCTGATAACCTGTAAACGATGAGGCTGCGTATGGTTAATAATTATCCTCAATCGCTTACTTTCATTAACTGTACTGAGTGATTTCCGGCAGGATAATTTGTTACAAACACTGCAGTAACTGTAACTTCTATGCGAAAAGAAAATCCTCATATATATTGTGTTCAATGTATAAATAAGCCCGACAGTATATAAAGAACATGTTTGGAATTATCAGGTTAATTTTGACGTGATTGGTTCCATAATGCAGGAACACCGTTCGATTCATTTGCTAGTAAATCTAAATATAAGACACGATTCAGATGTAAATATATCTGAGTAAAATGTAATGAAAGAATAGTTATTGTATTTTCAAGAGATATCACTGTCACAGAAGATGTCTGCTCTACCTGTAAAAGTACTTATATGACACACTGCCATGGAATTATAGCATTAATTGCTGAAATCGTAATATTTTCGAAAACTTTAGTTGTCTTTAAACTCGAAGACATTTTGTTTGGAATGCAATGAAAATTTGAACGGAAATGAATGGATCAAATCGTCATGTGCGGAGCTGACGTCACCAATAAGGCATTCAAAGTCAATATAAGTGTCATATTCAGGAAGCACCAACTAACTGAGACATTCTAGTATTCATTGATAAAACCAGAGGTACGATGGACCACTTACACATACGTACCCGAGCTGAGTTTCAGTAAGAATGTGTATGGCTTAGGTCAAATTTTACCGAAAAATCTTCAAAGTCCATAGGCTCGGTAGTGAACTAGCCGTCGCAATGGGCGACTCGTGAATTTTTAGTTCGCCTTACGTCGCATGGGGGCAGCACAGTCATTTGGTTTAAATTCCGTTTGCTACCAGTTTCTAAAGGAAGCGCGTCCATGCCGATCGTGAGTTGCTACATTTGTAAGTTACTTCTCATGGAAAGCATGCCCAAAACACAGTGCTGCGTTCCTCTTTGTAATGAACGAGGAGGTCACATCCTTCCAAAGGATAAAGCGATAAGGAGAGCATAAATTGTGGCCATTCAGCTAGACACAGTGTAATGTAGTCAACTATCATATGTGTGGAATTACTTTCATAGTAAAATTTACCCCCCCCCCCATAGGTTTATTGCCTAGCTGGAATTAGTAAAAACAAGCAGGGACTGGGGGAGGGGGATATGCGATTTTATAGTTTTATTTTGCTGTGTTTACAGTAAATCTTGTACGATATTTTTCTAAATCAAATTTAACATGCTGTAAAGAGATGCATAAGAGCACAGCTTCAAGTAACAAAGCCTAATATTGACCAAACTGAACTATCAAAGGTGCAATCATCGATAAATAATTTGAGACATCATTTAAAACAACTTAGAAAAAGCGCGTTAGGAGTGTTGCTTAATAAGGGTAATGCAATCATTTATTCTGGTGATCTATAGTAGCACGTTTATACATAATTGCCTGATTTATTTTATTAAGTGCAGGTTTGCTTCATCATAAAAGCATCATTATCTACAAAAGAATACACAGGTTTCCATACCAATCTTTGTTTCTTAATTCATTATAAATGAATCATTTTTACAGAATATATCTATGTACAATATATTCCCAATTAAATTTAAGAAAACGAAAATTTATACAAAAAATTGTTCTATTGTATATTTACATTGCAAAATGTGGGGCGGGGGGGGAGAACATGGTAAATCACCCTCTTCTCCCCCCCCCCCCCCCCATCCGGTTGAACACAGGGAGGTGGAACATGTTCACCTGCATGGCTGAAGAATTAGCTTTCATCCATCTATAGTTAGGAAATTCACAACTTTAATGTCAATAGATATTTTATTTCCAATCAGGTGGAGTTGGAGTGCAAGGTCAGGACGACTGAGGCTCCATCTTCACCAACAACCACACCAGAGGCCCCAGTGATTGGAACCACTTGTGATGCTACAACGGATCTAGTTCCACTTCGACTATCCAGCATTAATAAATGTCGACATAATCATGCAGGAATACATCATTTCACATGTCTAGAGCATTACCAAAAATTCATGTTTGTGTTTTCTACTCTTGGGCAAGCCGCGTATCAGTTGCGTTATATGTATGGACCAGTCCGTAAAAAATATGTCTGTTATTGATAGATTTTTTTATGGTTCTTTTGAAACAGAGAAAGCACTATACTAACTTTTAACTGAACAGATCGTTTGATATTAAAGAATCAGAGATACAAAATTTATTTTGTACATGGGTACGCTTCAAGTCCCTTCAGTGGCGGGAGCTAAATCTTTGGGGTAACAGGGATCTTTGTAAGATTCTATGCACCTTCAGGTTTAAAGGAGCAGTACCCAAAGACAAGAGTAATAATTGATGGCACTAAATGTCCTGTTAAAAAAAACAACCTACCCACAGCTCAACAGCCAAAATACAGTACATATAAGAACGAGATGCTTGAAGTAAGTTACACACGGCAGTCATTGAGTGTGTTTTCAGATAATTAAACGTGCCAATTTACTTTACCTTTTGAAAAGAATTTATGCGAATCCTGGCCTCCTCTGTATATATCCTAAATGATCTAGGGGAAATTATAAGCAGACCCCACTGGCATCGGTAAACAGGATTAATTTAGAGGACCAAAAGATTGCAACACATCTTGACCTCAGTGACAGAATAGAAACCACGAATAAGTCAGGCCTTCATCACACTCAAAGACCATAAACCAAACTTTAGCAATAAACCAAGCTGCAGACTGATAAACCCGTGCAAACCCGAAATTGGCAAAATTAGCAAGCAGATACTGGCAAGAATCAACTCAAACATTGAACAAGCTACGAAATTCAATAAATGGAAAACACCGACCAAGTTATATACTGCTTTAATGAAGTAGAAAACAAGAGCTAACAATCATTCATCTGTTTTGATATTTTTACGTTTACCCGTCAATCACCGAATACCTACTAGACAAAGCCTTGGATTTCCCATCAC
Source organism: Sipunculus nudus (assembly GCA_026874595.1). Classification (NCBI taxonomy): domain Eukaryota; kingdom Metazoa; phylum Annelida; class Sipuncula; order Golfingiida; family Sipunculidae; genus Sipunculus; species Sipunculus nudus. The sequence goes on along the minus strand of CM049317.1, from coordinate 36,530,550 downwards.
AGTATGACGCCATATTGGATATTGAAAAAGCAAACCATCCGCCACGCAAAAGGTGCCATCATGTTCAACGATGAACCCCATAGTGCAAACGCAACAATCCCAGCTTTAACGTCACTATGGGCAGCTATGACGGCGCCGAAACTTGCGAATTGAATTGATTGTTCCTACTATCAAAGCTGCACCACATGGACATCAACGTCAGATTGTACAGGGATGATGGGCTAATATGCCGAAAAACACCAAGATAAGCGGAAATCATCGAAAAAGGAAATATGTAAAATATTTGCCAGGAACAATCTAAGAATTACAATAGAAGCCACTAAAAACAGTTGAATACCTAGACATAACCCTAGACCTACTAACCGGCAGATGCAAGCCATTTTTAAAGCCAAATAACACCTCCATCCCCCCCCCCCCGGTACCTGCGCAAGGACAGCAACCATCCGCCAACAATAATAAAAAAAACACATACCAAAAAATATAAACAACAGGCTCTCCAGCATCTCCTCCAAAGAAATTATTTTCAAAGAAGCAGCGCCCGTATGACAAGAAACACTGAAAAAGAGCGGGTATAACTACACGCTGGAATACAAGCCGCACCACAACTACAACGAAGACAGTAACAGTGAACGCAAATTTTTCACGCCACTGAACAAATGCTTCCCAGCTGGACATAAACGAAATAAATGACTAAATAAAAACACTGTTAAACTAAGTTACAGCAGCATGCAAAACATGGGCCAGGTCATATCAGCGCACAACAGTGCCGTACAGTTAGCCATGCACTTCTCACATAATGAAAACAACACCTCAGCTTCGTGATGTATATTGTTTTTTAATAAATATTCGCTGACTTTTTATAACATTAGGTCGTTTTCTCGGCATTCGCCGTATCTCTAGGAACACAGTTTAGATATCTGGGTAGAGTAGAAAACGCAAAAAACAGGGTTTAACTGTTGGTGTAACGGACTGTAGTTTTACTAGGTTTTACCAAATATATTATTCACTCTTGTCTGGTCAGTATTTTTTTTTACCCCTGGGTAATATTTAATGTTTAATAAGCTTATATTGCGTAAGATTTAGTCATTGTATAATATTTTATTTTGATAATCACCTATATATATTTTTTTCACTATTTTTACCTCATAAGATATGTACATTCTGTAGCACTTTTGAACACTTTGGGTGAAAAGAGTGCTATACAATTATAATAAAATAACAAAAGTTCCGAGATAAACCGTTCTGTTTAAGAGTTACGCTTTCATATAAACTTTTGTAGGTGAGAACTAAGGACAAGAGGCTCTGTTCGCTGATTATCATACACAAGACAAGACTGGCTTGTTGGGTATATTTTGGCTCCCAATTTGTGTAATTATTCAACTTAATCAAATAGTAAATAATTGTTGATTAATATGTAACATCAAATAACAAATGAAAGTAGCCCAATCACTGATGTAATCGGCGAAGGCGTGGGCTTTACAAAACGACGGAGCCGAGCGGCAGCCTCACCTGAGTCGCCCCATGGAGTTAGTTCATGTGGGCATGTCAAGGCAATGTGAGGAGGCAAAAAACGATAAAACATTCATGCCATGTCCTGAGTTTTAGACACCAGGTGGTGACCATGGAATATTAACCAACAATTCCGTTATAAGAATGCGTAGATTGTGGACTCGGTCCAGAATCCAAGAGTATGTGGTTTGTAGAAAATAAGGATAAATCGATTGCGTATATGTTAATAAAATAGTAAACAGTCATAAATTTAGTATTAAATTTAGTATTAGTATTAACATTAAATACATAATATACGTATTGTTACACCCCTTAAGGAAAGGACGTCCAGGTTCTTGTGAACGGTAAACAAAACCGGCTGAAACTCACAAGTACACTTGAAAAAATGAAAATACCTTAAAAAGTTGATATATTAAAAGCACACTTACATTTCCCTTGAGAGGCGTTCCCTGAAATTGTTGACACTAAAGTGCCGCTTCTTTTACTTACCTAGGGAATTATGTGCACTCATTTTAACGGGTATCTACGTACCGTCTGAGGTGAATGAACTCTCCGCTTTATACAGCTGTCGGGCATTGTGACAGAAAATGGAAACAAGGATCAAGGGACTTTTAACAAAATAGCCAGGGACTTTTATCACACAAAGTTAAAAAAGCCCTCCTGATATACTTTCAATATGTGAAATGCACTAAGCGAAAAGACAAGGTCTTACATCACTGCTTCACTACAATTAATATTGCATACACGTTTTTACATCGTGCCCCACTTGGAGATTCAGATCATATCATGGTCATCTTGGTGCCTAGGTATCGACAACACCTGAAGACTATCAAGCCTGTTGTAAAGTCAACTCCACAGTGGACCGAAACCGCTGTCAAATCACTACAAGGCTGGTGTGCGTGTACCGATTGGTCTGTGATTTTAAACGATGACCTTAACGATAGTACTAAGGTTGGTTACCTTAGAGTTTGCCAGAGTGTGTGCATACAGAGAAAAGACGGAAAAGTGTACCCTAATAACAAACGATGGTTTGATCGTTCGATTAGATCAAAACTGATTGATAGGGACATAGCCTAACGGATTGGAGACAAAAACAAGTTTAAAACAAACCACAAAGTATGATTTTAAACGCACCATTAAGCTTGCTAAGAGGTGTTACTCTGAAAGATTAGAATCGGGCTTGCAAGTCGCGGGTGATCCCAGGCACTTGTGGCAGCAAATAAAGGCAATCGTACCTTACAGGGCCAAGAATTGTAGATTTGCTTATATTACAGAAGACGCAAGTCTACCAGATAAATTAAACAAATTATATGCTCGAATCAATCAGGGTATAACCCCAGCTAAAAATGTTTTATTCGGATGACTCCCCTTCATTTATGATAAAAAAACTTAGGAAATTAAAAGGTTTTCTCTGGTTTGAACGTTGGCAAGGCCGCTGGTCTTGACGGGATTTCACAGCGTCATCTGAGAACCTGCGCATAAACTGTCCCATATTTTACTTTACTTTTCAATGCAGTCCTGTCGCTCTAACTTCAGTTATTATAATGAGCTTTGAAAGGCAGGTCTTAAATTATCTTAATCGCTGCATTTTGGATACTTCGGAACCCTTTCCAGTTTGCTTATCGCAGCAAGCGTTCCGTTTCGATATATATATCCCAGCTAACACATAACGTTTCCGCAACTTTCATGATAAAGTTGACGGAAAGTTATGCTACAACATTACAGTGTCACAACGTTGTAGCAACATGAACAGGCTGCAAAAGGGAAGCGGCGGATGGTGTATAGACGTTTTGGGAAAAACGTTAAGTATTTTACCTTACAGAAACATTTTCCCAATGTCGTATGGAAATATAAATATCACGTGAAAGTTTTCTTTAGTTTCAGTTTAGAATAATATATATCGTCATATTTTTCCTATTCAAATATTATATAATGTTATATATATATATATATATATATATATATATATATATATATATAACATAACGTGATATCCTTAAACATCTTGATACGCAAGAATTTACTACTTCTAGAACTTAAATTATCGATTTCACTTCTGCATTAAATACAATTCTCCCAAAGAAACATTTTCTTCAATTTTCGGAACTAGGTATGCATACAAATATACGATTGGAAAATCAACTTTTAATTGAATCGCCCTCAAGTAGTTAGGATAGGTGATACAATTTCTAAAGAGCTATCTATAAATACTGGGGCACTCCAAGCTTATGCTATTATTACCAACACTATATTCATTATTTATATATGACTATGTGCCAAAATATGATGACTGTTTGATTGTGAAATTTGTAGATGGAAAAAACAGTTTTCGGGCATATTTGAGGAGGAAACGAAAGAGAATACAAACATGAAATTGAACACTTAACTACGTGGTGCTCTAAAAACAACTTAGAGTTGAATGTTGACAAAACAAAGCAGATGATCATAGACTTTCAGCGTAAAAGAGCAGAGATCTAGTTCACACAAATTTATGGTTCTGCTGTGGAAATTGTTGATTGTTTTATATTTTTAGGTATCCACATACCATCAAACTTGAAGTTGGAGGAAAAAGTAAATTATTGTATGAAGACGGCCCAACAGCGGTTGTATTGTTTAAGGAGACTTAAAGGGTTTAGTCTAGGCCTACTGCTTATGTCTTCTGCTCAGATTTTATGTAGCAATTATAGAGAGTGTCTGGACGCTCTCTGTCACTGTGTGGAGATGAAGCATACATGTGCGGAATGGAAGCTACTTAATAGGTTTATTAAAACCGCTGAGAAGAAATTCGGTACTTCTTTAGCGTCCTTTTACATCAATTAACTTATAGAGATTGCTTAAGAAAGCGAATGCTACAGTTAACGATTCTATAATCACCCAGTAGACCATCTATTCCAAATAATGAAATCTGGAGCTCGTTATCGATCGTTCCCTAGTTTTTTCAAAAAGAGAACATACGTATCAGCAAACCGGGAACTAAACCAATCCTTTGTGGAAAACTAATATGTCGACACATATCCTTTATATACATTTTATGAATTTATCATTTATTTATCATTCTTGTCAGTGTATATTTTTACAAGAAGCTATTCACGATATATACTATTGTATGTGATACTTTTATTCGGTATGTATAGCATTAAAGTATCGGTACGACTATAGAAACCGAGCTTCACCCACACTTGCATAACATATGCATGAAGTCATGCTTCTGTTGATAAACAGTACATATGTCATCAATAACGAGTATATGAATACTTGTTATGCCTACCACGTTCGCAAAAAATAAGTATCCACCCACGCTATAAGGTACTCAGGTCTGCTATTCTATCGTCAACGTGACAAACTGTTTACATGTTCCTCCATGTTTACTGACAACTCCCGTCTTGCTCTTGTGTAGTACCGTGTGCACAAAGTCTGCCTACGTCACACACACTTTTCAGGGGGTGCACTAAAGCGTGGGTGTGGGGGCGCTTGCCCCCATAAATTCAATACGTAATTTTATATTTCCGTTTACTCTTTACGTTCTATTTCTGTTTCTCTCTTCTATAGTCAAGTTACTCTTACCTTCTCTTATATCCACTTCTCTTCATACAAGTTTCATCCTTAATTATAAAGTGTGTACAATTAACGTCTTCCTCACGTGTGCCCTCATCCCACCAAGTAAGTGCATCTTGAACAATAACATCTGAAATACAATCATTTCCCCCATTGATATATGTATGCAAATAATTCGGCTTCCTCTATTCGCTTAGCACACCACTGTTACATATTCTGCTTCAGACTACTCGCATAATCAGCATAACCAACCAGCATTATGAAACAATTACACGTAGACGGACCCTTTGGAAATCCCCTGTGGAAATCCCCGTTTCTATAAATAGTTCTCACCTCGTGTCATTCCTCGCTTCGTGTTGTCAAACACACCGTCTCGCCACATGCATGAAAGAACGATCTGACTTCATCAGTTCAATAATAATAACAAATCACCAATATAGTTAATAAATATCAATGGCATTTTTTTTTTACACATGGGGACCATTTTTACCATTAAGCATTAAAAAAAATTTTTCTCAGGTGCATGACACGTTAGGCTTATAAATCGTTCTAGTTTTTTATAAGATTCTAAATTTTCCTTTCTACTTACCATAACTATGTCAACTTCTTGTGTACAATTTTGTTCTGTTTTCTTTGGTTAAATACAAAATTTACAACGGGCATGTCCGCATCTGCCGTTGTAAATTCTCGCTGCATCAGCCATGAACTGCCTGAACAAATCTTTTCCACTGTGTTTTTCCCGCCACATGACACATTAAGGTACCCGGGTAAATGTTCTCCCTTCACCCCGAACCTTGGCATAGTAATCCCCCTCTTTACCTGCTGCCAAGTCCCTTCAATACTATTGGTATGACATCCACTGTCAGGGTCCTTGAAATTGGCGCTGTGATTTACAGTTTCGTTTCGATATCCGTGAGCTGGCAAGCAGTCATAAGCTTTCCAGCAATCTGATTGTATTATTGATCCACGGGCTATATGTTTTTTTATCAAGGGAATCAAAGTCGCCGCGGATCTGTCTTGAACAGTGAACATGAACACTTTTTTCTTGTCAAACTTTTCCCTTCCACCAAACACCCAACCTCCTTTTACTTCATGACCCCGATTGTACTTTCTTTTCGCAAATTTAGACTCGTCGTGCCCTCCTATCTTCTCACCTCTATCAGAGTCTCTCAGTAGTGTTTCTTCGCACACTTCTCTACAAAAGCTGCTCCAATCCACAGCCGTATTACTGCTGCAACCTGTCTCATATTTCATTTGAGACTGTGTATTTCCCACACACCACAAGTATGTTATATCCATTATTTCTTCTAGTGTCAGTTGTCACCGACATCACTGACACCTTACAGGAACCCCCCGCTGTACTCACGCTTTTCTTTGGGTCATCTTTCTTACGGAGTTTTAAACGTCTCTTTTTGGCCTCCATATCTACAAATTTTCCATCACTTTCATGTTGTCTTTTAAGCATTGTACCGTGTCCAGATATATTCACTATCATGTCATTTAACTTCTCTCTCAGACTATCAGGTCGTGCACTCTCCATGTTCGGGTGCGTTGACTATGACGGACCTTAGCAACTGTCAACTCTATCATTCATTATGTAACAATAACCAAAACGTCACATGACCATCAAATCGCCCTCTTAATCCCCTTGCAACCCCTAATGAATGTGTCACCTCCAACCTAATCCACACCAAACACCTCACTCTCAACACCATTATGAGATTCTTTCAATATTAGTGATAACGATTATATTTAATCATTATTGTTAAAGCGAGTTACCTACATTTCAATTTTATCAATACCTACCATTTTTTATTCATTTCAAATCTAAAAATCTCGTCATCGCGATGTCACCCGCGATTCTCACGATTGAGTCCGCCCCTTCAATACCATTTAAAGATTGTACCTATAAAGCCCAATAGGGGTCGCTACCGTTTCTTATGACGTCACCATTTCCCGTGTGCTGTCACATGGGATTTCACTGACAATAGACTTAAATGCCCCAACTTTTCACGAACCTGCAACTTACCTTCGTGGCACAGTTGGTTACGCAGACGGCTTCTGGGCGTGCGGTCGGTAGTTCGAGTCTCATCATGCCTTCATATCATTACATGTTGTTCACAATGTCCTAATATGTGTAATAATTTACATGCCTCTCATTCATTCTAGATTACCAGTCTCGTTTATACCATACGCTCGCACAACAGATCACAAGGAATTCAGAAATAACTTGCCATAATGTTCTTTATTAATTGTTTGCCCCCCCCCCCAAAAAAAAAAAAAAACTGCACCCCAGTTTTTCTCTATCCCCATCAAATATATCGCCCTCTTTAGCTAGTTCTCTGAACCAAGGTGAAGCCCGCGTTCTATAGTCGCTCCAAAGTATCTTATCTTCTCTAAACTTTTCTGATCTTATCTTTCATATATTTTGATGATCACAGGAGTCTATATAATCAAACAAAATTTCAGAATCCTGTGAACTCCTTTACCTACACTGCAATCAAAAGTTTACTTGTTTACACGGCTCATGATAACATGACCGACGCGCACACGTAACATTGGAATGTAATATACTAGTTCAGTCCGCTAAAAGTGTACATACACAGGGATTCGCCAGCATTTCATGCTACTAAACGACAGTGATCTCCACTAGAGTATGCGCTCCGTTTTATAGACGTAGTCCAGAAAACAATGACAGATAGACTCACGGCATATATTATGTGGGAACACTGAAATATTTTTTTGCACAGCAGATGTCTCCTGGATTCATCCAGCACTGAGTACCTAAACAGTCACCCCCCCCCCCCGCCCCAGCAGTATTCATTACCACGAACGATTCGCGTGTATATTGTCCTGGAATGTTACTGGACCCACTCAAGGTAGATACACTTTGTCTGATTACCAGTCCTTCGGTAATTATGACATCAACTTTCCCTCAAGTCCGTTGGAGAGGTATCTATGTGGCCGTCCTCAGACACTGACGTTTTACGCTCAGGGACATCGTCTCTCTGCTGATCAGACACTAATAAACACGACCCGGCTCTGGCCCGCAAACAACCGTCAAATAACACCAAACTGGCGCACTGACCTGGGAGTCTGTTAAGATTTGTACAGCATCCACCACTTATATAAGCCTGCTGTAGTCACATGTCAGACAGTCTTCTAGCCACTCATCTCATAGTATCAAACGGCTTGTCATTAACTTCATTAACACAAAAATTGACACGGCCCAAGAGAGCAAACTATGGGAAAAGCAAATGTGTAGGTGCGTTGCCTTTTATGTCTACAATTAACAATGTTGCTACGGGAACCGTCTAGACATGAATCGGTTCCTACGGAATTTAAACTGTACTGAAACTGACATCAAATGGGAAACTGAGTTCTCTAAACAAAGTTCTTCGGCTAACATCTAAACATTATATTCCACGTTAAAGTTAGAAATTATATGACAATCATTTGGTTGAACTCTTACTTTAGCGAAACACATACACACACACACAAGATCGGTAACAGCATTTACGTTATGCTACTTCTGTAACTACATGCTTGTAGACACATTGACATTCACTTCTATAAGTTTATACTTCCACCTTTTGATGGAAATATTCGATTTCGTATAGTGACCAAGCGTCAGGCCGCTATGCTACATAAAAATTACAAGCATGACCATAACAACAGTTGCAAATATTCGTTCAAGCGACTATGTTTGTTTTATATGCACATTAACTGACAGAATTAAGACGATTGGATAGCAATTATATAATGAAACTTTTATAAGGACCTACGTCCAGTTGAATTACCAAACTTTTTTCTTGTGAATTATAAAGTGTACATATAAAATCACTCTGGCCGTTCCTTATCCCTATGATCAATGTATAGTGATTAACTTGTGGTAAATAACTACCACCCTACGATCATGCAGCCTGCGCTACAGAGAGAACATGAAATATAAGATATTACACAGCCAGAGTTGCAGAGAAACAAGAACAAATTAATATTGTGGTTTGCTTTTTTCGTGAGTTTTTCTTTTTAATTGCGCGTTAATCTTTAAATGTGAATTTTACGAAAATGAAGCCAGTTTGTATTAGAGGTCGCATAGTGAAAGGAAAGTTGAAAGGTAAACTATTGGTATATTATATAAATAAGAATAGGTTGGTATATTATGCCCAAGGAATGCTATAATAAATGTTATCAGATCTATCAAATTAGCTGAAATTTATGAACTATAAATTCATTTCGTGAAATGTTCCCTCGACCCTTGGTCTCATTAATAAGTCTTACGACTACCATTGATATATTTTATTCAGATGGTGATGGTCTACCTGGTGTAGATTTCTAAGAATGTGGAATTACAAAAGTGAAACCCCTCCCGAAACACTGAAAATCTGAAATCTGAAAATATGAAGCCAACTGCAGTATATCATACAGTGACCGCTGCAGATGAACTTGAAATTAATACATAATATAACTAGTGCTGCAGAGAAAACATGAAAAATAATAGATGATGCAACCGGAGCTTCAGAGAAAATATGAAAATTGACATTTGATGGGCCCATAGTTGCAAAGCAAACATAAAAAAATAATATATACCATACAGACAGCGCAGCAGATAATCATACAGATCCAGCTGCAATGAACAAGGCGAAATATACATGCATATACATTGACAAAACATACAACCATGACAGCAGAGACAGAAAAAAAAAGATCATATCATACAGCCAGAGATTCAGAGATTCAGACGGTTGAAATCGGGATTATACATGGGAACAGTATTCTGCCGTTTTATTATTTTTAAAAAGTTGATTCTATATTACACGATTAAAAAAAATAAAATAAAAGGAAGACTGATAAAAAAGGAGAACCTACATACAACGGTCTAGGAACTCCAACAGGGTGCAGAAAAACTATTTTACTTTGTGATTTGTGCAGTCTGTATTTCAAATACTAATCACATTGCATATGGGCTTGGAAATAATACGACTCTGAGAAACAGCATATACCGGAAGAACTAAGAAAACATTCCCCTGAGAGTCTTTTTTTTCACTTACATATATTCACTAGCCTTAACATTTTTTCACTAACCTATAAATTTAAATGAGTATAAATGACATACTCGTGGATATATGGCGTAAATAGTCTTTTGGTCAGTTAGTTTGGTACAACAAGGCCACGAGGTTACGAATGTCAGCCATAAACAAATTTTTGGGAGTGAATGGAGCATCCATTTAGGAAGTCATATCACTGATGTATAGTGTTCATATATAGGTATAGATGAGTATTAACATATATAAGCATATTTTCCCGGCATTACATTATGGATTACAAAAGATAATAATCATAAATGATCAAAATAATAACTGATAAACATTATAAATACTTTGTTCTTATTTCAAGCTAATGCGTTGAAAACATAACAGCCAATCATAACGGGCGTTGGACAAAAATAGAATGGATCTCCGATGAGCACTTAAAACACAAATCAGTAAATGAAAGTGAACTCTTTCGGGGATCATGAAGAAGTGTATGCGCTTAAATAAATTTTAATGAATAAATAAGTAAACCTTGGTCAATTGACATGAAAAGGACGAATGAAACTTGAGGAATTTGAAGAACAATGACAGGCTATATTGCGAGCTTAATAAATGTTGCGAGGGATTTCAAATTGTAAGTAACAGATAAGGATGCATACTTTGAGAAAAAAACATGGAACGTACATGGAAAATAAAAGAGAGGGTGATAAATGTGAGAAGATATCAGACTAAACTAATTATTACGTGAAAGTAGGTCTGTCTTAAGGTACAAAGTTATACGCAAGTTACTGATGTACAGGATATAGGGTTGCAAACCGGGTTATATTGCAAAGATTTAAACGCTGAGAGCAAAGCTTCTCGAACTTGAGGTGCTAGTCGTTGCGAGCGCCATATTGAATCAGGTATTCCCTTGATCATATAGATGTATGTTCGATGCACTGAATTAGAAAGGTAACCAGAACAAACGCTATTTTCAGTATATTTAGTGTATGTTCAGTTGTTCATCGTGATCCTTCAATTTTGAACAATTCCCTTGGCTGATCTCTGGAGATGTGCTTGATGGTCCAATGATTTCGTCCCGTATGGTGCTTGTGGAATCAACCGATAGGAGACGAAACCTATCAGGTGACCAAGCAGTCGCAATCCCATTGCCTAACTAATTGGGTCAGTTATTTCTTGCTGAATACCAGCTCCATGACCTATTTCTCAACGTGAGAAAAAAATCCTCTCTTTGCAGATTAACTAAGTAGGGTGCTCGGGAAGAAAACACTTTCGCATCTCGAAATATGTATTTAATAATGATTTAAATATGGTGAATTTTCAGGGTATCTTCTTTCATTGCATATTTAAAGGAAGAGCTAAATTGAAAACATACCGACTAATAGACATTATCTCTGTAGCACCCCGTTCACTATCTTATATGCAGACCATCCAGGAAATATTTGTGCGGCCAGGCAGAAATCAAAGTAAATTTCACAGAAAAGTTTACGTTCCTCATGGGATGATGCTTGACTGAGTTCATTGTGTCCTGGCATACATGCCTCCTCACAGCTGATTATTAATGAGTGATTTATTGGACCAGGGCAACTATTTTATGGCTGCTTTAACCAACAAACAAAAAGACTCACAACTAATGTATCAATGGAGGACCTCATATTCCATGTGCGAGGTCACTCTTGTTTTCTGATTACGTGTAGGGCACATCACCTGCTAAACAGGATATTACAGGGGATGAAAATAAATATATATTCAAGTAAATGAAGGCTCACCTGTGTATACAAAGCGCGGGAATCCAAGAAATCTGGTAGTATAACATTGAAATGTGGTTCCCTCCTGAAGCTTAAAAGTATGGTTCCGTTTATAAATGAAAGTCGCGTTATGACCCGACACATCGTGATAAAAATAACAATCTGTGTAAGGGGTAGCGTTATTGGTGAGGAGTTATTCACATAACTATTTATAGGAAATTCAGCCATTCATGATTCTTTTAAAATATATTGAAACTAATTTTCACAAACGAACGATTACTGTTCAGGAGACGAGTATAAAGACTAACTCCAAACTGCTTTTCCTCACACAAAACTTGTTTACTGACCAACCATTGGGTGATGATGTACTAAACGAATGATAAAATGAAGGAACACCTGTACAATTGTATTGTAAACCTTCTATTCCTAGATGTTTACCGAGATGTAGCTCATCCCGGTAGCATAAGTCGCAAATATTTTGTTACCGAACGACTTGTCACACATGGCCGAAATATTAAACTTTCATTAAGCTGGGGTAGAATAACATGTAATTTCATGTAAACACGTAACTATGGCCTTACCCCGCATCCTGCTATATTCTACGTTGCGTAATCTGTGAAACAAAACAAACAGAGTTTCAGCGTCCTTTAATAAAGACAAGTTCGGATATTATTTACACCTGATATATAAATATTAGCTTTGTCAAAGAAAATATGGCAAGTGTTTGTGTAAGTTCCTTTCAAGAGAACAAATATTGGCAATTTTATTATAATACTGAGGTAATATTTTGTTGATTTTTACAAAATGTCCGTTATTTGTAATTAATAACTGCGCGAACTGGCGTTGAAGCTGAGCTATAGCGATCACCCTTATCCGTCTCCTTGTCGTCCTATCATCAGTCGGACAATCCGGTCATTCCGTCTGTCTGCAGCGCACAAAACGTTTGAACCAGAAACTACAACCTTCACATTCAGGGGGGTCCTTCAAACATTCTTGGAAAGTTGACATTTGGTCACTGGAAACTCTATATTTCAGAACCATCCAGATCAAAACGTAGAGAGAAGGTAGCAATTACCATTGGGAAACCATGAGTAAACGTTTTTATAAAATAAAATATATAGAATCCATTTTCATCCGTTTCTCACAATAACCTTATCGAATATTTTGTTATATAAACATTAGATACGTCTCCTGAATCGTAATTGTTGGTAGAAATTAATTTCAATAAATTAGTAATAGAACGCGCCATGTGCGCCATAATGGTTGCTGATGTGAAATCAGCTGTAAAAAGCAAACTTTTTATGAAATTGCTGCTTGACAAATACTGCTTCCCTTTCATATTCTGTCCTTCTTCAGGGTGCATTACCTCATGACACGGTTTTTAATTATGGCTTCCTCAGGGTACTAAATCTATTCATATATCCATCTAACTCTCCCGATATATATATATATATATATATATATATATATATATATACAGAGAGAGAGAGAGAGAGACAGACAGACAGACAGACAGAGACAAACAGACAGAGAGAGTAAGTGCATGGTGTCCTGACTTTGACGGATTGTTTTTACATGTATTATTATTTGTTCTTGAATGAAAATTGAGTAAATTTTCCATAATATATTATTATATATAATGTGATTAAATCGTGGTGTTTGACAAATACTGCTTCCCTTTCATATTCTGTCCTTCTTCAGGGTGCATTACCTCATGACACGGTTTTTAATTATGGCTTCCTCAGGGTACTAAATCTATTCATATATCCATCTAACTCTCCCGATATATATATATATATATATATATATATATATATATACAGAGAGAGAGAGAGAGAGACAGACAGACAGACAGACAGAGACAAACAGACAGAGAGAGTAAGTGCATGGTGTCCTGACTTTGACGGATTGTTTTTACATGTATTATTATTTGTTCTTGAATGAAAATTGAGTAAATTTTCCATAATATATTATTATATATAATGTGATTAAATCGTGGTCGGCTGTGCAGCAAGTACATCTATAAGAAGGAAAGTAAGCACGGTTTTCGCACACCTAGAAATGTAAAGCCCATTTACGGTAATTGTATCGCCAGACATCTATAAGAAGGAAAGTAAGCACGGTTTTCGCACACCTAGAAATGTAAAGCCCATTTACAGTAATTGTATCGCCAGACATAGTCTGGAGATACTATGGTTTAGGCACGGTTGCGCCGCCGCCGCCGCCGCAGAGATTTCTTTTGGACACAATAACTCAAAAAATATTTCAAGGATCTTTTCAAACTTGACACATTTATAGATATAGGTGAGAGGACGAAGCCTATTCAAAATGGGGTCATGACCTCAACTAGGAGAGTGACCTTGACCATGAATAGATCCATTTTTACGGGAAAATCACACAAATTCTTAAATATCTCAAGAAATCTTTCATGGATTTATCCAAAAATCAAGTTGGACAAAGATCTTGGATAGTGATGTCATGTACCGGAAACTGGTGGTGCCATCTAGTATCCTTTTCTTGTTTTTGCCGTTTAATACCCCCATCATTGCCACTTGACAGTACTTTTAGCATCACAAGTCAAAAACTGATTTCTTAAATATTATGCATGTACATAGGTATGGGTTATGGGATGATGTATATTAAAATTGGGGTCATGACCTTTCCTTTGAGAGTGGCTTTGACCTTGAATATTACCATATATGGTGAAAATCACATAAAATCATGAATATCTTAAAAAGGGATGCATGGATTGGTCCGAAAATCAAGTTGACCGGAGATCTTGGATAGTTTTGTCTTTTGCAGAAGATAGGTGGCGCCACCTGTTGTCCTTTTCTTGTTTTTTGCGCCTTTGAATACCCCATCATTGCCACTTGACAGTATATACTGTGAGCATTATAAGTCAAACAGTAATGGACAGATTTCTTTTATGTTATGCATGTATATAGATATGGTTTATGGAATGAGGTATATTTAATTTTAAATTTAATTTTAAAATTTAATTTAATTTAAATTATTTTTTTTAATTTAATTTTTTTTCAAATGTTGGATATTTTGGAATGCAGTTTATTGATTTGGGGTCATGACCGTGACAATACCACAAAACCTCATTTGTCTGGCGATACTATGGCACCAGCGGTGCCAAGAAGTGTCTAGTTAAATGTATGTGAGTAAAATTTAGAATTTATCATATTTAGAGAGCTATGATCCGTTTTCATTTTGATTAACTAACGGCGAGTATTCAGTATATTTTTTTTTCATTGCACATGAACAGTTAAATTCTGGCCATATCGAATAGACATGTGTACCGTGTTTTTTCAATATCTTATGTATGTTTATATCTTTTCCCAGGGAGACATGATTAAGAATAGTTTCATTTCAGCAAAGCCTTTCATTATCTTATGAGCAAGCCATCCAGGAAAGCAAGGAAATAATTGTGCATATACTCTGTTTTTGGCAAAATTTAGTTATGATAGAGTTACAAATGTGGCGAGGCCTATAAGTATATCGGTGCTCATAAATGTAATTTGATAAGCTTTTCTGTTTCTTTTTCATTGAAGATTTAATTAATACCATGTAATACATAACATTAAGAATGATTCATGCAGACATAGTTTGTCCCGGTTTAACAGAGAAATTGGGAACGAACACATCCGCTTCTTAAACCATCTTAAACAGCCCCATTAACTATGTCCATTTTTTTTTTTATTTTCCATTTCATTTTTCTATTTCAGAGGGGATTCATGCCTTTCTTATAAAGGAGGTCTCCGTTTAACATTTCAATTTAGTTTAAAGAATAGATGTTTCTATCTGCTAATACTTTCAAGGTCTAGGGAATCGCTTACTTAAGAATATTTCATTAGCTAAAGTAGCATACCTATTTTTATTTGTATCTAATTCATGTAAGCGCGAAATGGTTCATAAAAAGAACTTAAGTCAAGGTTTAAGGCGCATATTACAACATCATGGCATTTAACTTTATGCTATATTCCTTGCAACAATGACAGAAAGCATGACATAATCTGCAAGTTAGCTTTTACATATAGGTAGAAACGGGGAATATCTGAGCTAGAAATCAGAGCTTGGAACCTTTAAATGAATTTCTTAATATTATAGAGGTCAAATCAGAGAGGACAGCCGTGTTGGCAAAAGGACACACATTGTCTGATATATGCATTATTGCAGTGACTATCGTCTTGATTCACTTACTTATTAACTAGGTACAGAAATCCTGCATTGGGCAATAACTTTAACATAAAGTGATATTACCACAAGTAATTGATTAATTTAGTAACGATCCATTGAATCACACACTTCCCATAGAAGCCAATTCCGTTAGAACCGATCTCAGTGGTACTCGTCGATATAATTATATATTTTGCAAGTCCAAGAGCCCTATGGGAATATTCGCCTCCCGGTTATAGTGCCTGCGTCTTTGTTTGCACACGTTCTTTTAGATTTTTTTTTATCTAAGAACACTTTATTATAAAAACATTTCATTATTGTCCTATATTCCATTGGTCAAAACATGATATTCAAGTTCCCGTGACCTTGACCTGAGTATTCAAGTTCAGGCCACGGTGTTAATTGGGCATTATTTGTCATTAACGTGGTAAAATCAAGATTTTATTATAATAGTTTATTCTAATGGTTTGGTGGAAAGAATCAGCCTTAATCCCTGGAACTAGTCAATACAAGGTCAATATTCTACTTAAGGTCGACAGCCTGTAGTTACTGTGTATTATCTCATAATTTGTTCCATATGTGTTATTGTGTCATGCACATAAGGAGGTCATAACCCTGTTTGGCCTAATTAGCTAATTAGGCCTATAGCAAGTAAAGATTTCAAAGGAGACATGCACGCAAATTACACACAGACACACGTGTTCGTTGACAAACATATACACGTGTGTATGTATTTACAAATATATATATATATATATATATATATATATAGAGAGAGAGAGAGAGAGAGAGAGAATATGTATACACCAGGACACGGGGAAAGTTCAGCAGCTCCCGTAGACTTTACACACACTTGTTGTTGGTATTAACACATGTATATATTGATATATATATATAAATATACAAGAAACCTGAAATCACAGACATGTGTGTATGTATTTACAAACATATATATATATATATATATATTTATATATATCGAGAGAGAGAGAGATAGAGAATATGTATACACCAGGTCACGGGAAAGTTCAGCAGCTCCCGTAGACTTTACACACAGTTGTTGTTGTTGGTATTAACACGTAAATATTGGTATATATATATAAATATATAAGAAACCTGAAATCAATACAAATAAGCCCAATCAATAATCTGAAGCAGCGTTCTGTTTACTCTGCCGATTTGTGAGTCAATCATGTGGCACGTGCCCTTTGTTCTTGATTCCGCAATAGGCTGTCCTCTTTACGTCTTTCCTGCTTTCGAACAATCTAGCGCACTAATGAATTACATTTTTCCCATTTGATTCCACGACACTAATTTATAAATAAACTACAATTCATCTGCGAAAAGTTTATTGATAAATTTAAGAGATTTCTTACTGAACATTGCTGGTAAATATATGACTTGTATACCCGTCATAGGCACTCAGTCAATCAGAAAATATAACAAGTATAGCCATCATAGGCTATGAAAGTGTTAAGATCGTTTGTAAACAATTCATTTGATTGATAGGTAAAATGTAGGGAAAGTATCAGATATTATGAATAAATGCTTAGTTTCCATCAAATGAAAATGAACATAATCGAACCGTTTTATTGCTCTTTATCCATACCCAAGTGGCGTTTGTCATTTATAAAAACGATATTTTATGAAAAGCTTTATGCTGACTTACCTAGTGTTCAAGAGTAAACGTGATTGGAATATTTATTCGAGGACATGTCGGATATTAATCACAAGATCAAACAAATATTCATAGATGGAAAATATAAGGTTTCTGTCGATCTATAACAAGAATCGGCGGGTTGAAATGCGTTTAATAACGCATAAACTATCTTGATAATCTGTTTGCAAAAAAAATATCTGAATCGTAAAAAGGTGTGTAGATGATCAATCAACAATGACCAGTCCCTCTGGTTCAACTAACACTTGCATGAAGTGGGCATTCTTGATGTACAACAATTCACCGTCCCCTTTCATTTTAATTGCACCTTTTGTTATTGGCAACAACTGTAAATTTTGTAGACCCTTTGTCATAGGCTTTTTCAGTATTGACTTTAGCTTTAATTTTGAATTAAGGACTCCATGTTATTGCGTAAATTCGAACTCATGCCTGTTAGTCAGATAACAGTTAGGACCCATAATTAGACAAATCGGCGATTGATTAAAGACCAAATCCCGAAGTATCCATTCTGGCTTTAATGTGCTACCGTTACATTTCATGGTAAAAAAATATACAAAAAAAAATAGTTGCACCCTTTATACCATCCAGTTCTTTAAATCCCTTGACGTGATTTTGTCAAACCAGTGAACCAGTAATAGTCAATTATTTTAAACAATACTCACTGAAACAAAGTATTATCCAACGTTAAGGTTTCATCCGCTCCAGATTATGCCAAAAGAAAACAGGTGGCTTTACACAGGACACGGGGCACATGGAATGTTTAAGTTTAGTCATTTTTGGAATTTTTTTACTGATCCAAAACATTTGGAAAAGTGGCCTATCAGTGACGCACAAATAAACCTCAGAAATAAAGTATATCATTGCTGTAAGCACTGCCTCAGAGACTGTCTGGAACAACAAGTTCGGATGTTTGACGTTCATTTCCCGAAAAAAATTGTTTTGTCAAAATCATGTTCTCAATAAGGACTCACGTCCGTCGTTATGTGAAAATTTTGATCGGAATACACTTGCAAATGCCCATATTCCTTATAGATGAGAGTGTTTTAAAGCGTTATTAGACTGAGTTCCTCCTTCCACTACAGATTATCTACGAATTATAAGATCATTGACTTTGGGATCATTCATTGTTCTACAGCAGAAGAAGGGAAACCATTACGTGATTTATACATGCAAATTACTGGACGTATGTAGAATATGGTAACTACCTAAATTTCATGTGAAAATATAACAATTGTCGTTATGTCATTAAAGACAGTTTTGGTTAACACTGTTGGTTGAAACAATATGAAGAGAAATGCATTAAAAAGGCTGAAATAATTAGTGTTATAAGAAGGGTGCCCTAATGGTTGTCGACTCAGTCAACTCAAACATACATATTTCCGGGCATACACAATGGGATGGTACACTATTTTATGTTATAAATTATATACAATTAAAACCAACGGACATGGGGATCTTGAACTGTCGTTTAACCTCATAATGTTTGGGCAGAGGTACCTCAGGGGATTAGTAATGTTGACCGACTGATTGAAAATATCACTATCTGCTTTATTTCGGATAATGTCAGAAAGCCAATGTAATACACTGATGATATCCATGAAAAATGAGGTTTTCCCATATCTGCAAAAACAGGTTGCATTATATCAGTAACACAAAGGTCGCAACGCAGACATTTCCTATTGGGACCCGTTTAGCATCCGTGTGTTAGCAATTAAGCAGTAAGGAAATAAATCATTATGTACGCTGCAAACAATGCCATACGCAAACATTTTATTCCCAAGGAAACATGGGAAATGAGCATAACGTGACTTTTTAAATAAAGAAAGGTCTTGAATGAACAGTATGAATCGTATCCAGACATATATCATACATATAATGTGTGCCGAAGAAGCCCTGACACGTACTAAAAGATGTTAGGACTAAATGAAAAACAACGAAAGCCCTGCAGTCGCGTTATACTTAAGTCTCAAGTAAGCGGAACATTATTTCTCCTTTGATTCGGCAATGTGTACAACAAACGTGCAAGCCAATATCATGAAGCGACCACTAACGACCGATCATGGGCATTCCCTAGTATCGGCCACCAGAACCCGAAGTTTCGGCTACAGGCCATTGATCAGCGATAACCAAAGACTAGTTGGCGGGGGGAGGCCATTGTGTTGGAAATGCGTGTCAGATTCTATTAATCCATAAGCTGTTGAGGCGGCAATAAATAAGGATGATTTTCTACTTTAACCAAAAGACTTCGATATGTTATGTTTTTATTGGAACAAGAGAAAAAAGTGTGATGCCGATCCATTAGCTTTGTCAGCCAGAGAAAGAAGAAATAACCATTACTGGTCGAGACCATAGCTCTCAAGACAACTGTAGTTGTCATATTTGGAAATAGCATTGCAGAGTTGCACTGTAGGTTTCAAAGATAATTGTAACAAGCCAAACAATGGGGGCTGCCTTGTTCCTTGTGATTTCTTAGATCTGTCTTCTTAACTTAAATCTCTTTAATTGTCCTTGTTCCTTAAGATAGTTAAAATAGTTGTCCTTTGTATTAGAGACTTGGTTGGAGAACGTCGAACAAGCTTACCTAAACATTGAAACAGTGCATATCGCAATAGACAATACGTATGACTGAAAGGAAAACAAAGTAATTTGATGTAAAACAAATTGTGTCGCATGCATTTTATTAAGTCACAATATCACTATGTTATGCATAATAATATCCTTTATAATATCATTGTTTAAGAAATTAACGTTTGCTGTGTCTGCCAGAGCAGAAAACTATCATTCCCAGCAAAGTTTGTATGAAAAAATCATTACATTGTAAGTGGGGACAGACAAGCACCCTTGCGGTACACCTGATTTCTTAACATGTCAATTAACATAAGTCATTTACCTAGGTAAAAATAAATGTTTCGTTTATTCATTTGCAGGGTATATGTTCTTCGATGCTTAAACGTCTTAACTCTGAGCAGAACCTTCCCGATAATGAAAGCTCCTTTCTGAAGCTCATGGATTACGTTATTTGAAACTTTCATGGGATGTTCTACTAAAAAATTTTCTCAATCCAACCTAACGATAGGTGGTTGCATATAATGTTGCGTTTTTGTACAATTTTACTTGGAATAGTATTAAGATATTTATAGCAATAACATGGCATAGTTTTTTTTTTTGTCATCAGTGCATTGACGGCCTTTATTATGTCAAAAAACATTTTGCAAATTTTGTCAACGCTTGTCCTGTTCAGTGGGAAAAGGAATGCCTGAATTTACCTATTGTATAACTTATAATAATTAATTTTTTTGTGGAGTTTTTTTTTCGGATACACTGATATATGGCATTTGAAGAAGTTTACGCATTTATTCTCTGTATTCATATTTAAAGGAGATTTAGAATATCACGTAAAAACATGTCCTTCCAAGTGAATATAATTATGTCAACACAAACTGGATGTCGTGGGTGAATATTTTTGGAAATAAGAATAATTTCATGTAACTGATTGATTTCTTTCAACTATGAGTCATTAAAATATGTGGGACCTGGGCAGCTGAGAGGTAAAACGCTCGGCCTTCTCCGCTGGCGAGCCGGGTTCGATCCCCGTTGTGGCTATGAGAGTGGGTTGTAGTGGCCCGTCCAAGGTCGTGGTTTTCTCCGGGTCCTCCGATTTCCTCCACCCTTACCGACTACCGAGCGCCATATCCCTGCCATCGAGGGTACCTCGTATTAGTTATTGAAACTAGTTGTACAATCCATGTAAAATTACTAAAGTTTATATACAGTTTATATATTTTATTTTTTTTTCTTTTAATATGACACCATGTTGTGCAGTAGTGTAAAGTGTACAGACAAGACAGAAAAAAGTGACAGAGACAACCAAGTATTGCTGACGGCTAGTGTCGTATACAATAGGAAAGACTTTGACAGGCTATGAAAATACATTCCATCCTATGATGTGAAATAAATATTCATTTTAAATGGTGAAATGTATGTTTAGGCATCACCAGATTAATGAAACGGTATTATTTCTAATCGGTTTCTAAAAAGGGGTTTACATTTATTTAATTCCAAAATATCTTTTTTTCAAGTGACATCTTAAAGTATACATGTTCACCTTTCAAAATTAGAGTTACATAGGATCGTGGAGCCTCCCAAATGGAACGGATATATATATTTATATATATATTTATATATTTATATATTTATATATATATAACTTTACAGGAAGACTAAAATTTTACACTATATACTGTAAAATGGTGTAAAATTTTAGTTTTTCTGTATAATGGTAACGCTGACGTTCACTTCATTGATAATTAAGCAATCATAATTAATTTTAAACCACACTTATCCCCACAGTATATATGATTGAAACTTTATATATTCATTCGGAGCAGCCGATATTGGGGAAGCATTCCTAATAACAGTGGATATCCAGTTTACTACTACCGCTCATACCATTAATGCTATAACTGCTACCACCACTACGACACCTTACAACAAAATAAATGAAAATGAAACAACTAAATTATAATAACATCAATAATACTAATAACAATAATCATAACAATTATTATAATTGATCACTGATGGGGCCGGCTGAGAATCCATATGCTTGCCTACAACCGAAGCATGTTATTTGACCATATGGAACACTATTTCAAACGCCGTCCGTTACATCGCTAATAGACCGTCTTTTCCAAATTATTTCGAAAGATATTGAAGCTGTCATAACATAATTTAAGACGTATCACTTGATAAAAATCAGTTTTTTTAAACAGTTTTTGAGTTTCATTCAAAGCCAGCGCTGTATTACAGCTCAAATGTTAATTGCAATAGCTGTTTTGTTTCACTGTTACCAACACAACTGATTACTGTTATATTTGACTCTTTTCGTTAATAATGTTTTCATTGATAGGGTACTGCCGATTACCTAATGAATGCATGTATGTTACCATTTGTTATCAAACATCATAGCTTGGGTAATTTGAAATTTAGAGTCTACTATATCTCCGATACGCTTGTTAACCTGCTTTTATATATTAATAACATTGGCGTTATAGAAACATGCTTTCTGTCAGATAAATGGACACCAAAGTATTCTAATATTGGTAGAGCCATTATACTTTACCGTTAGTTAATAAAAATTCTCTAACAACTAGGTTTGTGATGTCTACTACATTCAGAGATGTTTTATGTCACCGCAATACCGGAAGGCTGTCTCCCATGATTTTCTGTTTCCTTGTTTCCATCATTTAGACGGTCAGTAGAATACCAGAATATACGCTGTCGCTCTGATTTGAATTAGAGTCTAACACAGGATTCAGAAGAAGATTGTACGACAACAGAGAAAACAAGTGACCCATTGGCCATGACGCTCAGCTGAATTCAAGGAACCTTGAACAATGGGCAAAAAGACTCCCAGAGTCAAAAAGATGCATTTTGCCAATAGCCCTTGGATATAGGTTACAGTGACCTTTATCTAAATGCAGCTGCTACCATTTGTGCCCTCCTGACTAATTTAGTGTAAACAGTTTTTTTTTCACACAGCTTGTAGAAAATGGGTCAGAGTAACATTTCAGGTTTCCAAGGAGATTTTTAGGGACATCCCTGAAAGTCATGTATGAGGATTTTAGGCCAAATGGATACAATTTGTGCCCCACCTGACTCACTTGGTGCTTAAAAATAATGATTTCTCTCATAATTATAAAAAAAGTATAGTTAACCATGACCTAATTTCAATTTTCCAAGGATATTTTTCATGGAACTCTAAGGATGTCAAGTTAGAATATTCTAGGGCCAACACTCATGATTTGTGTCCTGTTATTGGACAACTGCTTCATTTGAAGTTCTAAAAATAGACATAAAAATGTGTAAAATAAAATATAACTAGAATGGCTCTGTTTTTGTAATGCAAAACAGATATGTCTCCCCCCATGGGTCATAAAAACATTAGGGGTAAAATATGCAATGTCTCAAAACAATGAATCTAGATCTCAGCAGATAAGGCCTTGAAGGTCAAGGTCACCGCTTTTCAAACTTTTGGCAGAAAGTACTGGTGTGTCAATTTGAAGAAGAATCTTCAGTACTTACAATATTATTGGGGTCACAATAAGCCTAGAATTGCATAAATTTAACATTGAAGATCAAGGTCAAGGTCACAGGATTTCTATCATGTACAAGATTTAAGTAGGAACAATGAGTGTTTCAAATTTTGAGGAAAATCTGCAGCCCTTCAAAAGGTATCGCGTCTACAAGATGATAACTATAATTTCACCGATTCGACCTTGAAGATCCTGGTCAAGGTCACCAGGTTTCAAACTCGTCTGAGAGCTTGCTAGTAACAATTGGTGTACCACATTTGAGGACAAAATTGGAATTACTACAAAAGTTATGGGGTTCATAATAATCTTACATTTCGGGAATGTTAACATCGATGAGCAAAGTCAAGGTCACTGTTTTTTTACCTTCTCCTTGATTTTAGTAGGAACAATTGCTGTACCAAATTTGGAGACAAAATGTGGACTACTTCAAAAGTTATTGGGTTCACAAAAATTTCACATTTTGGCAGATTTGACTTGAAGATGATGGTCAAGGTCACCGGTTTTCAAAATCTTCCAAGAACATGGAAGGAACAATATGTGTGCCAAATTTGAGGAAAAAATGTGGACTACTTCAAAAGGTAGCCATCAGTCTACAGGAATTGATGAAGCACTCCATGATCAAATAACATGCAAAGAATCATAGCAATCAATGCATTAGCTATATAAATACAGAAGCTTTTGTATCACATTTTTAATTATTCTGGGGGTACTTAGGAGCCCCATTGCTCAGAGGATATGGGTAACAGGGACTAAATTTAAGGTTTCCATGTAGACTTTTCATGGACCTCACTGGTTGTATAGTTAGAAGATTCTAGGTCAAACAGTGACAAATTGTGCCTTGTTAACAGATGACTGCTTCATTTGAAGATCTCAAAAAAAGATAAAAAAAAATGCGTGAAATATAAAAAACACATACAGGTGGCTTCACTAGTCTACAGGAACTGAAGAAACACTCCAGAATCAAAAAGCATGCAAAGAATCATAGCAATCAATGCATTAGTTATTCAATTATTCTGGGGTACTTACAAGCCCATGGACATCTTTAGATGATAAGATATGGTTATCGGGCAAACATTAGTGATTTGTGCCCTGTTAATAGAAAAAAACTTTATTTGAATGGTCTCAAAAATAGTGAAAAAAACCATGAAAACTCGAAAAAAATACAGGCGGCGCCACCAGTCTGCGGAAAATGAAGAAACAGTCTATGATCAGTAAGCATGCAAAGAATCATGGTGATCAGTTCATTAGTTATCCAGATACTCGAGTGTTTGTATCACATTTTTAACTATTCTGAGGGGTAATTATGAGCCCCATAGCTCGGAGGATTTGGTAAACAGAGACCTAATTTCACATTTCCAAAGAGACTTTTCATGCATCCAATTGATGTCAAGGTAAAAGATCCCAAGTCCAGAGGTTATGATTCGTGCCTTGTTAACAATTGACAATTTCTTAAAAGATCCCAAAAAAGGGAAAAATGATGAACGGACGGCCGGACGGACGAGGGGCAAAGAGTGATCGCTATAGCTCAGATGACTTTCAGTCAGCCGAGCTAAAAAAAATGATCGTTTAGCTCATTAATACAAGCATCCACATCCGTCCGGCTACCATTCGGTTAGCATATGACCATGCCCGATCTGCAGATCGCCCTAGCTAAGACACGGACATGATAATAATGGAAGCTACATTTCAACAGCTCATACCTGCTAGCGTAGGTTGGTAATTCTTTTGCCTCAACTACGAGCTGAGTTCCATGGTAAATAAAAGTTGAGCACATTATGAGCTTGACTTGAGATGCATAGTTGTTGTGTCCCCTCCACATTGTTCTGTATACAAATAGATGATAAACCGTTAAACTTCTATTAAATGGTGGCAAAAGCAGATAAAAGATCCTTTAGGAATGGAATACTGTTTTTTGGTGGTATTTCCGAGACAAAGGTGATACTATAACTGTGTAACCATCTACGCCTAGTTACCATATTTTTTTTTTTCATTCTGTGTACTTTTTGCAAAGAGTTAAATACTTCTAAAATGGTTTCAGTGTGTTGTAAGATATGGATATAATATTACAATCATTTAAGCCAATCAGGAACTGAGATAAAAAATATTAACCAATTATACAGATGGTATTCCTAAATCATTCAGTTTCATTAAATTGATTTCCAGTCACAATAAAGTCCAGCTTAGTGAACATTGTTACAAAATCGATAGCGCAATGACAATATGATTAGATCGCCGAAATAGATTATAGATAAGTCTGGTGAACCATTTAATCGTATATTAAAATACGTAAAACTGCATTCATGGTTCAATATACAGCACGTATTGTAGCAACTACATAAAATTTTGTGGACTGATTAATTATAATATCCGCCTCGAGTTCAGTAAATTTCAGTGAATTGAGAATTATATACATCGAACAAGACACTATATCTCGGAATGCATATATATATGTATAACGTTGCGGTCAATTTGGATAACAGAAATAATAACAAATAATTATATAAAACAAATCACCAACGCTTCCCACCGAAAACCAATATGCTTCCGTCGATGCTCCATGATGGCCATAGGCGTATGCACATAGGAACAAATATTGTTAACGGTATCAAATGTTTGAGTGTGGTTGATAAGGACGCTGACACTATGTAAAGTATTAGAATATAAAAAAAATATGCCGATTCTAAATCCAAAGCATCATGAACAAATGTTACTTAGTATTGTCTGCAGCATATCCTTTGTTGTACTGATGAATACATTAAGCTAGTCCTGGGTTAATGAAATATGTATTTCAAAACAATTTAAAGATATTATCATTGTGAAGTGGAGATTCCTTTCACTTCAATCGTGTATGTCGACTATTACCTGTCTGCTTCTAATGAGCAATCGGCTGAACCCGGTGGTTTTCGTTCCGTTCTAGGCAAAATCACTTGAACACTGTTTTATGAATTAACTGCGAGTTTACCAAGCTGTCAAAATGCGGTTACAGTATTCAACAATGTGATCTAATTTAAATTAACTAGTATGCAAACTGAGTGTGTGCTTTAAGTGACAATGTGGATAAACATATTCAAAACACAGGATAATATTCTCCAAGGGTACAGGATCAGCAGCAATCACCAATGATCATGAGGCTGAAATAGTGATGAATAAATAGGTGTAATTTCCGATGCCCTGAGAGCCGTCAAATATATTGAAGGGTCACATTAAAATAAGCAGCTACCAAGAACTGTTTAAACCAATTATTTAACTGCAATGCTTAGAGTGGACATGTTTTGGGTCAATGTTATTAGCACTCCTATAGGTGAAAAAAGTGCTTTCCGAATACTAGGGCTTCATATGTATACTTTTGAACAGTAGCCATTGAAGTACTATCAAATATCGCGCGAGCTTTAATTTCAGAAGTACAGGTGTATAGATATTGCACTCAAGGTCATTCTAATACGGAATAGGGAATAACAAAGAGGGAAACGGAAAACATATTACTCCCACTCCTATTGTAGTGCTTAGTTAATTATTTTGTAACGCAACAACATACATGTGTGTATTTGACTCAATCCTACACAAAAGTGCAATAATTGATATAACCCCAGTGTTTAGGAAACATTAACTGCAGTGATTATCCATGTTTCCACAATTTAGAATTTAAGGAATATCTTACGATACTCTATACATTCGTGTAATATTTATACATCAAACAATTCATAAAATTATTACCAAAAGTCTCAAATAATGCCAGCTCAAAATTAACATGTTCAAATCTGACTTGAAACAACATTCTTGCATTACTTGTATGATATACGTCGACATAAATAAAATCGCTATGCAAGGACGAGCACATAAAAAAATACACATACAGACAGACGGAACGCGATATGTTTAGATCCAACTAAAGCAAAAATAAAAAAAGAAATCTAGCTATTAAAACGCTTATTGTGTAAAGATATGGCACGCGGTAAAAAGGATTATTTGTATCATATATCGTGTATTGGGGTGTTGTTTGCGAAGACGTCCATTTCACTCGATCCGCAGTTCATCGAAGCAACGTCGAGTGGATGTGTATCGTCTACCATAATGCAGCAAAAGTTTGCCTTTGATTTGGTCTAATACCGTGTCGTTATTCCATCAAGATTCCATCCAACTACCTTCCCCATCCTGTTTATTAACTTGTCTTGTTTATTCTTTATTACTTGTCAGTTTAAAACAGTTTGTACAATAGAAGAATAAAACAAATGAAGCGACTTGGATTCGACCTCCAAAGATCGTAAATTGCGTAGAAACAAAGAAACGGGTATTTACTTTTGTTCTTATCGTATGCACATACTCATCCTAGCTAAGCTGACTGCCAATTTCTAAACCAAAATATTTATGTTTCTCAACTCGTTTCACCACTTCCCCTTTATTGTAACATGTTCATGGCACTCTGCAACTTCCTAAAATCTAAGTTGGGTTCCTTTGTTTTGTATACGTTTCATATAAGAACATTTGCATCACACCTTTTAACCAAAAAAAAGATCTATTGGTTGAAAAAGTGAGGGTCATTGTCGTATCTAATGCAGCCTGTGAGTGAAGCGTCATTAGCAAACATTACTAATGAACATGATGGATGTGTCTTTAGTCGGCCGTGTAAAGAGTGAAGAGCATTTGTTCGTATATGGCATATTTGAGGTTGCATTAAGGACCTTTACATACTGTTTCCGATTTGTTAAGTAATCGAAAATCAAACTAATTGTTAATGGTGAAACACTCATATTAACCCGTTTTGGCACAGAATATGCTGTTAAATAGTTTTGAATGCACCTGAGAAATCGAAAAAAACAATACTCTTATGTAAGCTCCAGTATTTTCAAGATGCCTGTACCATGACTGTAAAAGACAGAGAATTGCGTCATCGACACTACGGCCTAGGCGGTAGGCAAACGGAAGAGGATCAATGTATTCCCTGACATGAGTTTAAATATCTTGGAGTACAACTCGTTCAAAAACTCTCGATATACACAAAGTTAGCGGTAACGATCAAAGATCATTAAAAGTAAGAATATTTAGGTTTTTTTTTGGAAATAGTACATACCCGTCTGTTTCCATCAATGAGGACCTTTACACTTAAAAAGCGATATATAAAAAATGATTGTAATAATCCCTGCGAACAGTTCATAGTATGTTTTGAGTACCCTTTGGCCTACACCGTCAGGCCCCAAGCTTTATTTCCATTGACTTTTTAAAGACATTGACCCACATCTTCCTCGTTGACAATTAATGGTGGAACATCAATTGACATTTTAGTTGTATTAAGAAAATCTCTTATCTTCTGACGCTCATTGCTATAATTATGACAATCAAATCTGGTATCATATGGTATCATATTCAGTACGATCTGGGATAGAAGTAGCTTGCTTTTCAGCATAAACGTAATAGTCCTGACACCATGCCACATTTCCTTGCCATTTTAAAAACAAAATTTCATTTCAACCTTCTCCTTATATTTTAATTTGCATTTTTATGTCTTGACTTAAGAAGTTTCCGAAACCTGTTTATATCATCCTTATTTTTACTTTCAAAATTTTCCTCTTTTTCATTTAATAATGTTCTTATTTCACCTGTTAACCAAGGTTTATTTTTTGCATAGCATTTCACCGTCTTTTTAGAAACGACCATGTCCACAAATAACATAACAAAACACTAACAGATCACTGGCCTGCCAGAGTGCCTGAACATCTTAGTTTGAGGAACGCATTATAAGGCACTATAAGGATTCAAATATTTTTGACATTTCTGACAACTTCCCATTGCTTACAAGTATCGTGTAACTCCAACGAGACCTATCATGTGTGTGAAATACTCCGTTATAACCCGATATATTTGTATATTGTTCTGCATGTAAGGGATATTTCTGCATGCGGTCCGATCACAGGTGATTATATATGCCAAGGCATCGTTGAATGGCTGGTTATGAGGGTAACCGAAACACTTGGTAGTGTTCACCTTCGTCACTAGCGGGCCTCCCTTGCTCTTGGCTCGACAGTCCATGCTAAAAATGGCGAAGAATGCACATGTCTGGAAAGAAGTAGTTCTCGTTGTATTAGATAGTTACTCCATGTGAACAGTAAATGGGGCTCAACAAGGTGTATAGACAAAACCATTGTGTGTGTACTTAAAGCATCACTCCAAGCGAAAAAATCCAGGAGAGTGCTGGAGAATCCACTTAGAATTATCGGAGATTTTCAAAGGATTTGTATGCATCAATTGTTAATAAGATTAAACTTTAATACCACTTGGAAAATTCTACCATATACTATTCAATTTTTTTTTCAGCTGTTAAAGTACCGATATAATCAATTATCCCAGCATAATTATTTTATATCTATCAGTGTAGACTCGCTGCTGATATTAAGACAATTTATTGTGAATTATCAAAACAGATATCAGGATGATATTAATTACTGTAAAAAAAGTTAAAAAAAAACGTGTATAATTAAACCATATTTATGAATTTTATAACAACTGAAATTAAATTATCATTATATCTGTCACTATGCAAATAACCCTATAACAATATTATTTTAAGATGATAATTTTGCAAATTGTCCCTATTGTTGGATTTCCCCAACCGCTGAATGCATTCTCTTAGTCGGCCCGTATTCTTAGACTCATTAGTGCATAAGTGACTCTACTCTTATGAATATTCCTTGATGATGTTACTGAATTGTGTACGGATCATGTGAGGGATCCATGCCAAATGCAATCGATTCTTCATTGGCCTAATCACGAATCAGCTTCAATTTCATTAAAATTCTGTCAAGAGCATCAGTATGGGTCGGGGGTATTTATCCCCCGCTTATAACAATGGGGACAGAGTAAATGTAATCACCACTTTAAGAGAATAATAATTGTATAATAGAAATAAAATGTATTAATAATTAGAATGATAGTTTTCAGTTCCATTTATGAGTTTACTATAAAATATTACATATTTGATCCTGGTTTATATTAAACGTATATAAGATACATACCAACTATTTAAAAAAATCCTATATTAAATTGTAATATATTTTAAAGCCGCCATACACATTATATATATATATATATATATATATATATATATATATATATATATATATATATATATATATATATTAGTGGTATGCCGATTAAATCAAAGTGATTGGCTGTTTTCTATCAATCCTAGCAGAGCTACACGAACACAAATTAAAGAACACCATCAAACCAAACCCTGCGTAGGCAACGATCGTCCGACGGCAAGTCGATCTAGGTTGCAGCTGGATTCAAAGCTTCATATGAATACTGATTTATATGTCACACTATGTAGTAGGGTCAATATTTTAGGTAACAGTTTACATCAGATTTTAAGGTAGTAAAGAAAGTAAATGAAATAATCAATTAATAATCGATTGACGGTCGGTTTTATTTTTCAATCACGATAATGATTTTAAAACCAATTCCTACAACTGTAATATATATATATATATATATATATATATATATATATATATTTATAAATTGAAACCTATCTCAAGTGGACAGTCAAGGGACTAAATCGTTTTATCCTTAATAGTGAGGTGTCCTTAGTAGGCAGGTTGACCTTGGTTGATAACTAAGCTATTATAAAAAAAGACAAAAAAGCAGCTGCAAGAACGTGTTTATTGTATTATATTAGGTTTCTTTTACACGTACAACTGATCATGCACTCATCATGCATTCAATAGTCATATACAAAATGTGATTTTTTTTTTACTTATCTCGAGTAGTAAACAATATGAGGAGAAGGGTCTATGAAATCATCCGTAAAAAATGTTCATAAATTTTTCTGCAAGGGCGCGTATGTCTTTTTCGCGGATTCACTCGGTCCAATAAGCTGGACTTTTTCAGAAAGCATAAGCACCCGCATTAAGTATGCGTGGTGTCACCCGGCGGCATAGTCTAAACTTACCTGTTAAGCTGCCCCAATGCGATAATCTCAAAAATAATGACGTCGTTGATAATGCAAAGATTGTAATGGCTACGAACTTGGAGAATTTCTTTTTTTGTAGGTGAATGTAGCTTTAGCCGTAAATAAAAATTTTTTGATGATGGTTGTTTGGTTCGATTTGCTTTGATGTTGATGGCACCCGAGAGAAAACGAACCCTGACGAGCTTGTGCACGCCGACACGATACGCGTAACTCTGGGGCGAGTACATGCTTGACACTGAGCAGATCAGTTTGAGTATATTAAGCAAAACTAAATAATTTTTATCAAACAGCCTGCTACAACAAAGTGACTAGTTTACAGTAAGATATTGCGTGGTGAAATCAGGGAGACGGCAGCCGTTTAATCATTTTAATGACCCCGCGGTCGAGCAAATAATATGCAACTTCGCAACGTGTAAATGATCAACCGTAAAATAAAGTGACAGGATGTTTACCACTTCACCCTTGCTGTGTTTATCCTATGCACTCTAAAAACTGAGGACATGTTTCATGTTTCTATTTAAAACACAATTCTGTCACATTTTTCGAAACATGTTTCCAGCATGTTTCATGACTCACAGATGTTTTAACTGCGAAAACATGTTTTTAATCCTCTTGAAACATGTTTATATATAAAACATGTTTCACACACAGAGAAAATTTCATGGACAGTAAGATAAAACATGTCTCTGTGTTACATGTTTTTATATGAAATATGTCGCATATATGACATGTCTTAAGACATGTCTCATTTTTCATAAAACATGTAACTATTTAAAACGTTTGCTTAGCCTAAAACATGTAATTGTCCCATTTTTCGAAACATGTTTTCTCCAAAGAAACATGTTTTAAACTTAGAGTTAAACATGTCTCAGGGTTACATGTCTTTATATGAAATATGTCACATATAAGACATGTTTCACTTTCATAAAACATGTAACTATGCAAAACGTCTGTTCAGCCTAAAACATGTAGTTGTCCCATTTTTCGAAACATGTGTTTTCCAAAGAAACATGTTTTAACTAAGAGTAAAATATGTCACTGTGTTTCATGTTTTATATGAAATACGTTTCAAAGTAAAGTTTCGTTTTCCTAGAAAAAAATTACGTTTGCTCATCGAAGGCATATTAGCATTTTAATCATGTCTCAAAAATGTCTACAAAATAAAACATGTTTTGAAAAATATTTAAAGTCACAGAAAATGTTCTTTGTTGTTTGTCTTTGCCGTTTTATGTCTACTGCAACCATTATGAAAACCTGACGAGGTGCTTCTGATGAAACAACTCACAAATTTACTGGAAAGATAACATTTATTCCTTAGACAATGCTTTCTAATTTGGAGGATTCACTGAACAGGAAACGTTTCCAGTATGGGTTATCAATTATAGGTTATTATATAAATTTACCAAGAAATTATTGATTGCCTCCTTAAATTTCCCAGATCAAATACATTACAGCCAGGTGCTTAGACGAAACATTATCTATCATAATAATAGAAACATATATCAAAACAGAATTACTTATTGTGGGTATAGAAACATATTAAAAGTGATTTAAAATACCATGTATAAGTCTAAGACTCATAACTGGTCCCATATCATTATAAAAGGTAGGAACTCTTAATCAAAAGATGAAAAAGAATATTTTATATATCAGTATCTTTAAAATGGGTAATGCTGATAGTTTGATGGCAGTTCATGGCTTCTACAAAATTTTCGTAAGTTTAAAAATGCTTGGTATAAAAATGTGGAATACATAGTGCAGACCTTTATCAGAAATGGCCATGTATATTATATTTGAAATACACGGTTTTCTGTAAGTGTTCTTTTACAATAGATGCAGTCACGCACATTAACAGCAATAAGATAAGGTTTATTTAGTATATACTTAAATATCTGTTGCCTGCACGTATTCATTTATCATATCAATACTGAATGTACCAGTACTGGTACAATTTTGTCTTCCCCATAGCTGTATACACAAATATTATTAACTATGCATAAAAACAATAATTAAACCTAGCAAACCTAATCTGATCTGCTGCACAATGAATAACAAGGAACTTGTGGGTCATGGCGCTCAGCTGGAATTGGTGAAGAGAAAATTTGTATAAAATCCTAGTAGATGGAAATGAGGCAATATTTTATTTTTTTAATAATATTTTAAAAATGTTCAGCATATAAATATACACATAATTTGCTCTACCGAGTTGTATTACTTACACATTTGGTGTGTTTGGTGTCAATTGTACAGTTTTATGGACAACCTGAAAGATGCTGGAGCCTCTCATGATTACACATTTGTAAAATTAAAGATTTCATATTCTGACTGTGACATGCATGTAATAAATACCCACTTGGACTGTGTGAAACCCTTTTAAATATACAATAAAGAAGAAAGTGGAGGTGAGCTACAGTATAATAATACACATTTAATTTAATAATTGCAATAAGAAAAAAAGATTGGTGATGAAAGAATCCATTTGATTAAGAAAAATCTTAATTATTATTTCTAAAAACTGGTTTAACATATTGCCAGTTTAGCTAAAAATGAAATTATATGAACGTTTATTCAACATACCCGACTGCAAGCACCAGTGTTATGCTCATTAATGCCCAGCAAGCTTAAGAGATTTGAATGAAATGCTATAATGTATACACCAATTAGCAAGTTTTATTTCAATATTCAATTTCAGAAATTAAATTTAATTTAAAAAAATCAACTAAGTTGACAATTCAAGATAAAACAGATTCGAAACATTTAAATAATGGCTAGAAGTAGCTGCTCTTATAGCTTTAATATATAATAAATAAGTTTAAACCTATTACAATTTACAATTTACATCTTGCATTTAATTCTAAACACTTAAAAGCCAAAGCGTCTAAGTCAGCGAGCTAAAACTGTAAAGTTGAATAATTATTTGATAAAAAAAACTCTTAAAAAGTTGCTCTTGAATTTTCTAATAGATATAAGAACAGATAAGTGTATCAAATTTTTCTTAACATTAAATATTTTTCTTCTTCCAAAAGAAAACTTGAAACATGCATTATATTTTACGAGTGTTAATTTTTTTTATATGAAGTATACTCCTTTTAGATATTTTTTTTATGTTGGACAGTTTTCTACAATCAAACCTAACACATCCTGAAGCAGGAAACCACTTAGGTTTACTAGCATGAAAAAAACTGCAAATTAAATGTCCCAATACTATAAATTTTTGCATGCACTGTGTGTAACAACTGCAAGTATCGCAATTATATAGAACTGACTGTATAATATTTATATGTTTTAGAAGGTAGCAAAACTGACCTTACATAATTCAGACATACCAATATATTTACTTTCAGTGTTTCTGGCTTCAGTCTGACTACAACCAATTTTTTTACAGCCAAAAAGGGTAATATAAAATACAGAAAAGGCTGTCATCAACAAAGTCTTCCATGACTGAAGATTCCTCAGCAATTCAGCATAGTTGAGAGGCACATCAGCTGCTATTCTGATTAGTGTACCAAAAGAATCTATCAGACCAATACTGAGAGCACCCGAATTAAACACCTAATATTTTCATAATACCGAATCCTTGGTTGGTATCACTTTAATATATATTTAAAATCAGAATCCTAAAACTAGGCCTCCATTTGGAAATACTTTAAGCTTTACAAGGTTACATTTATGCAATCAATCATGACAATTAAATACTACAAATTACATATTTGCCACATATAGCCTGTACCATCACATTTGGAACTTTAACATAAATACACATTTGGTGCAAATGAAGCCTCGTACAAATAATGAAATACATGATAAATCAGCCAGATTGTACAAGATTAAGTAACTGCTGTATGTTCACAGTGATTCATCAAACATTTCTAAGAGTTGGAAAAATCCAATTACCATAAAAAAGAGTGAAACATTTTACATATGTGAATAGTAAAATTCATAAAAGATGTCTAAGAAAATATGTAGAACACTAAGGATGTTATAATAGAATCAAATACTAAATTATTTTAATGCAGCCACAAACTGTGGAAGAAGTTGACTTGTCCTTATTGGGCACTTTATTTTCAAGACACTCTTTCTGAAGTGGGTTGAGAAGTTGCATGTATTGTGCTTGGGTAGTTATATTAGGAATAGAGTGTGAGGAAGTACTGTACCTAAAAGTGGGTACGAGGTTTTCCATACTGAACCATTCACAATTAAACATATTTTCATGGAGTCACTCAAAATAGCACCTGACCTCACTTCTCCATTGTCTATGATAAAACAGGTGTTGGTTCTGTACCCTCTTGTGTACAAAATCAATCTTCTTTGACATCTTTCTGAAAAAGGTGTAGCAATTTATCAGTGGCTAAATTGTGTTATTTCCATAGTCAGTTTGGAGAAAAGGACAAAATAGTATTAACTGTCAGAAACACAGCTGACAGTTCTTAAACATTCATGCAGCTGCATGGAATGCACTGACATCAGCTAGATACTGACACAAGTCCAAGAAAAATTTATAACAGTTATTTATATGGAGGTTTTTTTTTTATAAAATGAAAATGTCCACTTCTTACATTTTATTCAAATACTGTTTACACCTGGTAACATAATGATGATATATAAGAATAAGGCCTCTAAAAGTTACACCTCTTTAATGGAATAATATGAATGTTTACAACAATTGAATCAAAGACCCCTCAGGAATTTAAAGCTGCTGGTTAGCAAAATATGTTGCAAGCATCTGTCATTAAATAATTCAGTGTCATTGACAATAACAAGGTAAAACATCACATGCACTTTATATTTAATCGAGGATTAAAAAATATATTACCTGCAAATATGTTCAACTTGAAAACTTCAACTATTACCAAAAATTATACAAGAGGGAAAAATTTGCATACTTGTGTAAAAATAAAAAAAATTGGATAAAGTGAAGCAAGAATTACTAAATTAAATATTCACTCTCTCCCCAAATTCACTCTAACATGGGAAAACTGGAACCACTATACCACCATTACCACCAATATACCCACATCCAACCTTGGTACCCTGGAAACCCTCCCACCACCAATATTGACCCACCCAGCATGGGTATCCAATGCAGTCCCACCACCAACACCCATGTACACACATCCAGCCTTGGTACCCTGGAGTCCATTCCACCAACAACCATGTACACACATCCAACCTTGATACCCTAGACCTAGTTCCATCAACACCGTGTGCACACAACCAGCCTTGGTACCACCACCAGTCATGTTTTCAACCATCCAAACTTGGTATCCTGAACCCTATTCCACAAGCACCACCCATATGCATGCATCCAGCACTGGTACCCTGGACCCTATTCCCCCAACACTACAAATGTGCACACATCCATTCTTGGTACCCTGAACCCCATTCCACCAACACCCATGTACATTCATCCAGCCTTGGTACCCTGGACCTAAGTTCACCACTAGTCATGTATTCACACATCCAGACTTGGTACTCTCAACCCAGTTCCACCAACACCCATGTACACACACCCAGCCTTGGTACCCTTGACCAAAATCCACAAGCACCACATATCAAGCATTGGTACCCTGGACTCCATTCACACATCCGGCCTTGTTACTCTGGGATCTATTCCACCATCACCACCCAGGTACACACATTCAGCATTGATAAGATGCATAAATTACCACTTTGTTTATGATGTGCCCATGAGGTAATTTTTGAACATGCTGCAGATTTTAATCTACACAAATATGATATTGCACATAATTACAGGTTTTGAATTTGCTAATTTTATCATTCTGATCACAATTTACTAATGTCTTCCTTATTCATCTTCAAATTCAAGGTTTCAGTAAAACTGCCTTGAAAAATTTAACAAAATTATCTTTGCACAGCCTGCTTCTTGCATCACATTTTATAAATAAATATCTTACCTACTCAGCAGCCTATACATGTAAACTTGGGTCCACAATGCACCCAAAGATGGGTCATGGTTATGCTGTACCAAACTGAATTTTGTACAGTAGTTTCTTATAAAAAGCTGTTAATGACCACTTGTTTTACTTTAAAAATATAAAAACAACTTGTCTATTTTATATCAATTTTTTAAATATAAAAAACACTCCAAATTTCAAAGACTGCTACAGTCATTAACATTCCTGCTTGCTTGATTGCCCTCTCTTAAATGTACTTACTTGCAGGGGCATCAATATGGAGGGGGGGGGGGGGGTCAACCCCCCCCCCCCCCCCTGAAGAAAATTGACTCACATGGAATAAGTGCACTAGAAAGTCTTATATTCAGGGGCACGGCATTGTGGGGTTGGGGGTTCCAAGGGGTCAAGAAACTCCCTTCCCCCTTTACAATGACAACCAGTAAATTATTGGCCCTTCAGAGGGCTGTATCCCATCAGCTTTTGAAAAGAAAGGACTTTTATTTTGGAAATCCCCCTAAGTTAGATCCCCCCCACCCACCTTTCCAAAATCCTGTACATACCCTTGTATATGAATTGTCTCATAAGTGACATTACTGTATTTGAATGGTGGTTTGTACTTTACATTGCATATTAATTTTTGTGAAGGTAAAATGTGGTTGTACTTTATATAAAGCATGAATATTTGTATCTCTATGAGCGATATTATGAATATATATACTGTTCACAAACTTTTGACTCACCTTTTAACTTCTGGCAAATTATATTTTAGGTTGCTACAGGAAACCTTCTCTGCGCCCAAGACTGAATATCATCAAAGGTGCACCTGGTAATTGCTCAAAATCACATTCCGAAGTTTTCATCTTTCCCGCGATCACAGGCAATCAGTTTATCATATGAATTGGGAGAATATCCGGTCATGTGATCAGTGGCAAAAAATAACGGAGATTAAAACAAGTAAAATGTAATTGCCCGCGCGAGACGTCTTAAAACATGTGTTACACATGTTTCAAACATGTAACGACATAGCATGATGTTTTAATGGACCCAATTTTGAAAAAAAGGTGAAACATGTTTTGAAACATGTTTAAAATTGAAACATGTTTGCATACAAAACATGCTAAACATCATGTAAAACATCTGTGAAACGTCATTTTTTAGAGTGTGAGCACATCACACCGTGCTTGAACACCTACACGCTTTTAGGTAACGACTGGGGATTGCTCAAACCTTTGTGTTCCAGTCCCGGGAACAAGAGTAACGGTGGCCTTTGATGTTTTCCGGGGCGATTGATCCGTCAGTGTCCGTGGGAGATGGCGTATCGTGTCCGTATTTGTCAGGTTCATTTACTCTTAAAATGTTAGTTTAAGTTGAAATCCGCTGTCCGTTGTCCGCAGTAGTGAGGTGTCCGCCTTATAGAGGTTCCGCTTTACATAACAAATAGGGAATTTTGAAGGGACTTAACTATATTGTCCGTTATAGACAGTTGTCCGCTTTAATGAGGTGTCCGTTAGGCCAATTTTCACTGTATATATATTGTTGTGGGCATCTGAAGCCGCACCCGTCATCATGTCTCCCTTACGGATCCCCCCCCCCCCTCCCGCGCCATACTATATGGAAAGGCTGGCCCACGAAACTCATTGAGAAAAAAGTTATCATCCCGGGACCCGGTAGCTCTCGGAATGCCTGTTCCTCCCCAACAGTAAACAGGCGGAATTTTCACTTGTGATATGGATTATTTTACGTCGCATTAAACTTTAATTTACGCCTCAAGATGGACATTCATTGAACTTTGAGTTATGAAGAACATTTTACGATCTTCAAGTCGGACCGAATTTCAGTTAAGAACTTTCTTAAAATAAAGGGCATTCAAGAGAATTTGTGTTTCTTTCAGTAAGTAGTCATACTATAATTACGCTTGCCATTGTACATATTGTATATATTACATGAATTTTTAATATTAGAGCACCTTTGTCGCATCAATTTTGTCTTCGTTTTTGCTTCTGGGGATACGTGTCTGAATTTTGGTGTTGCGGTCCGTCTTGTCAGATTTGACGTATGAGTGAAGACTGTAACATGATGGCGACCGCGACGAGACCTAATGAATTTGCAAGTACTGGTTATATTTGGGAATAAATTGCCACAGTAGTCTCTGTTATATCATGTGCTTAATTGAAACAGTTGATTTACATCCAACATTTCAGACACGTATACTTACTAGTAATATGGATACAAAAATCGAACAGGAAATATCGAAGGAATATTATTGAGCAACTGCACTTGACCCTATGGAACTTGAGTTAAGAAAGTATGAACTAAAATTGAAATATGAAACGCAATATAATTTGCAAGAAAAAATATATATATATATATATATGAAACATAAGTTCAAATTAAATCAAATAGAGGTATAATTTAAGGAGAAAACTCCTGGAGTAACTGGCAACACTGAATTATTATTATTTTTTTTTATAAATTTAGCCAAAGTCCATCCCTTCAATGAAAATGAAGTGCATCGTTGCTTCAATTACTTTGAGCTTGTGGCCTCTTTAATGGCTTGGCCTTTAAAAGAAATAAATCATTTTGTTACAGGGTTTCTTGGTCGGGCGGGCTCAAGATGTTTACACAGCTCTGGCAAACGAACAATGTAGAAATTACGGTATTGTGAAGGAAGCCAGATTGAAGGCTTATGAATTTGTGCCCGAGGCAAACAGGCAGATATTTAGGCAGAGTTTTAATAACGAGAACCAAACATGTTGAGTATGCCAGATATAAAGAAAATCTTTTTACCGGTGGTGTCACTCTATGAAGGTTGCCAATGATTTCGAAAACCTGAAACAATTGATTCTGATAGAAGAAGTTAAAAGACACATCCATAATGATATTAGATTGTTTTTTGGGGTGAACATAAAGTAGAGAATGTCAGTAAGGTTGTATTTTGGTGATGAGTTTGCCTTGTCACCCCCCCCCCCCCTACTTTACCGGAGAAAGTTTGGTCAGATGAGAGATGGTAGTACAAGTTCAACATTCGGCCAGAGAGAAGGTAGCCTCCTACCGAGGTTGCTCCGACTCGAATAAACAATGGTCCGATCAAGATAGGTCCCTGTTTGAAAAGTCATTCGGACTCCCCTGCTCAAAATAAAGAGGGTCCAACTAGGGACCGAACCCAATATCTGTACATTCTGTTGAGTCAAGAGGCATTCAGAATCTTAATGTTTTAAGAAAAAGAAAGGTCAGAGTAACAATAATGCATTAACTGTGAAACCGGTAACAATGCCCAGTAACGTAGAGACTACATGTGTGACACAAAACCCTGTCTTAAAGAGCCTTCAGCCCTGTGTGTCAGACATTTTTGTTCAATTAGAGGGAAACCATTTAGGGAAGGCTCGTATTAAAAGCTTACCGGGATACCGGGGGAACACAAGCCTGGTTGTGAGATCCGTTCTGCCCTTTTCTAAAGAAAGATTTACGGTAACTTCGTTTAAGAACAAAACGTCAATTAGGAAATATATAGAAGTTTCGTTGCATAGAATGAAAATAGAGTCAAATTTACTCTCTGAACTTTTAAAAGTATGCGTTGGTCCTACGTTGCCAGTAGAGAAGGTTTTCACTCTTTCTCGGCAACGATTTACCAGATGACAGGGTGAAAATTGATCCGAGAATGACAAAATTGTCCAGCAATAGTAGGGGCACAGACCTGATCCAGCAGGAGATTTCGAGCGTATTTCCAGGCCCAGTAGTGACTCGTGCTATGAGTAAAAAGGCAAGTCTGAAATCAGAGAGTTCTGA
This sequence comes from Sipunculus nudus, assembly GCA_026874595.1. NCBI lineage: Eukaryota > Metazoa > Annelida > Sipuncula > Golfingiida > Sipunculidae > Sipunculus > Sipunculus nudus. Next base: position 36,489,083 of record CM049317.1, on the reverse strand, counting down.
AATTAACCTATCGCAAACCTTTATGGAGCATTCAAGTGATGATGTCAGCGGCTTAAAGCCTGATACGCGATTAAAAAATAAATTTGCCTGTAGATAATACATGTGACTCTAAACAATAAGACATATCGAGTCGAAATGAGTTTACTAAATTAGTTCCGGGTAATAATACTCTAAGGACAAATGGCCTTGATAAACCTAGAAGTATAACATGGCGTGTAACCACCTGATCTGAAAGATCATCCGCCGCCATTGAAACGGGTATGTAGTACCTAGTATGAAGACTCAGGACTTGATTGAAATGCAAAAGCAGGGTCCTTATATTGCCTCCCTAAGAGAAAATGTGCTGTCTAAAGAAGAACAGATAAAATTCCTACTTGTTTTACCTTGCAAAATGATGTGTTGGTAAGAAAACACAGACAGCCAACCATTCCGGCTAATGAAAACTTGAAAACAATATATCGATTGGGTCCCACCATAATGTCGAACTGAAATATTAAAACTTGCATATGACCATCCAATGGCTGGACACCTCGATGTACGAAAATCAAAATTTAAAACTTTCAAAATTTCTACTTGCCCAAACTAAAACCATATGTAGCTAAATGCTGTAAAACATGTCACGAGTGCCAAATGATTGGTAAACCGGCCCACCATATTGTCCCTTATTACTAATACCAGATGCACATGATGCGTTTGAGCCCATAATTTTTGTTTGTGTTGGACCTCTACGGAAAACTAAATATGGCAATGAATATATTTTAACTATAATGCGTGCGGTAACCAAATTTGCAGAGGTCATTCCACTCAGAGCAATTTCAGCTAAGAAATTATGGAAGCTCTGGCTATTTGTTTTTACCACTGATAACTTAGCTAAAACAATACAAACCGACTAATGTACAAATTTCATGTCTCATAATTTTGGTCAGTTCATGGCAGAGTCAGGTATCAAGCATTATGGGTCCAGTACATACCATCCTGAAACTCTATATGCTTGAAAGCAATTCCATCAGAAGGTAAAGAATATAATAAGAGCGTATAGCCTAGATATTGCCTAGATCAATTGGATGAGGGTTTACCCTTTTAGCGAACCTGTGAGCTAATGCGATGGTGTGGCGTCGTCCAGCGTCCGTCGTCTGTACGTTAATCCACACTTTCTCAAAAACGACAAGCGCTAACAGCATGAAATTTTATGCAAATATTTAGCCAACTGAAAAACACTATCAAATTATGCTTACTTTTTGACTAACTGAATTTTCTTAGGATTTTAAAGAGAAAAAGCTAAAAAAAATTCAAAATCTTCTCCTCCAAAACGTTTTATATTTCATAGAAATAATTTCTAATACTAATACTAATGGAATTTGGTCATCTGTCAAAAAAGCACACAAATATTTTAATCTCAGAAACGGCTAGAGCTATCATCGCCAAATTTTATGCCAATGTTGGTCACATGAGTCCTATCTGAAATTGAGGTCTAGGTGGTTAGTTGTACGTGCTTACAATGTGCTTGCAACTTACGATCTCCGTGCGAATGCCATGATATCGTACGGAGGCCCTACTTACACGTGCTGCTCATGTTTGCTGCCCTTACTCACTCGCACGTTGTAAGTGCGTGTAAGTGCGATGAACGTGAGCTTTTCCGCCCGATGTCGGGGATGAATCCGTAGTCCGACCGCAGCCCGAATGTAGGAAAAGTTCCTCGTGCTCTAAAAGTGATACAGCGTGTCTGCGCGCTCCCAAATCCGTACTGAGGCGGTACTCACCACGTACGGATCCCCAAATTTTGCCAACGTTTTTGCAAGTAGACAACACGCACTTGCAGATACAGCGGGTTGGGAGCACGGCATAAGGGGGACATCATGTCGGGTGGGGCTTCAGAGGTCCACAATATTATGTATAAAGATATTTGATCTTCTGTGAAACAGTCCAACGAAAAGATGTACAATACACATGCTGGGAACAGGCGAATGAAAATACTTTTTTTTATAATTTTATGAATACCACATAAAACCACTATATTTGATTCCTAGGGGAATATGTTTTATAAATTACATTTACGACATCGAAGAAAAAATATTGCCAAGGAGTTAACGGAGTTAAATTTATAATGCGGGAATTAACTGTAGGAGTATTACCTCTGTGTACACCAGATACCATAAAAGGAAAATATGTGACATTCAAACGTA